>JANQBM010000009.1:12409701-12424854 GCA_025594535.1 Erythroxylum domingense | reverse complement strand
TTAATTATTTAAACAACCCCCCCCCCCCCCCCCCCCAATTGATTTTATTGCTTAAAATTAATAAACTAATGTTTGGATCTTTAGGAATTCGACTTGGTTCTACAACTACTTTAAGAACTTTGGATAGTCGAAATTATTTTGGGGGCTTTAACAACCCGACCAAAATTCGGCACCATTGACGGAGAGCTATTTTAGTTTCTTTGTTTCTTTGTGTTTTTATTTTACAGTTACTGCAAACCTTTTTCTTGTATGACTCGTGCTTCTCAAACAGGTAAATTATAATATAATCCAGAAATTGAGAAGGTTGTACATCATTTAAGAAAAGAGACTAAGTAAGGAAGCGGCCATTCACCTTCATAAATGAAAGTTGAAATTGATCTAATAATTGGTGAAGACTCTAATTTTCAAGAAGAGAAGGAAAAGACAACAAATCTCAACCTTAACGTTGATGGAGTTAACAACACTAAATTTGAATCAACAACCTTTATGTATACAATTTCCAAATGTTAAGGTAGATTTTGAATTGAAATCTAGTTTGATTCACTTACTACCTATTTTTTGTAGTCTTACAGGTGAAGATCCACATAAACACTTGAAGGAATTTCATGTTATCTGCTCTGGAATAAAATCACAAAGGGTGACAGAAGAACAAATTAATCTCAGGGCCTTTCTGTTCTCATTGAAAGATAAGGCAAAAGATTGGCTATATTATCTTCCCCCTAGCTCAGTGACAACATGGAATGAGATGAAAAGAATTATTCTATAGAAGTTCTTTCCTGCATCAGGAGCAGCGAATATTAGAAAGGAGATATGTGGGATAAGACAAATTACTGGAGAAACATTATAAGAATATTGGGAAAGGTTTAAGGAGTTATGTTTTGTTATCCACATCATCAAATTCCCGACCAACTTCTGGTTCAATGCTTTTATGAAGGACTATTGCCAATGGATCGGAGTATGGATGATGCAGTTAATGGAGGAGCTTTGGTAATAAAACATTTGAGACAGCCAGACAATTGATGTCAATTATGGCCAAGAATTATCAATAGGTTGGTACAAGGATGGACGGAGTTGTTAAGCGTGTAAATGAGGTAAGTAACACACACTTTGAGGATAACATTTCAGATTTAACTGCTCTAGTTCGTCAAATGGTTGTAGGTCAATTGCAATCGACAAGAGTGTGCTGATTATGCTCATTCTCTGGACATACTACGGATATATGTCCTACATTACAATAGGACTCCGTGCAAGAAGCAAATGTGGTAGGGGAATTTCTTAGCGAACTTCAATAAAAATATGACTTTTGTTCCAATCACTATAATTCAGGATAGAAGGATTATCCAAACTTGAGCTATGGAAATCAAGGAGGGCAATAATGATATCAACCTCATAATTTTAAACAATCTTAAGCGCCTACATATGGTCATCCTCAATATTCAAATTTAGGTATGTCTTTAGATGAAATTGTTAAGGCATTTGCTACTAATACTCAACAATTTCAACAGGAAACAAGGGCAACCCTTTAAAACATAGAAAATCATATCACTCAATTAGCCACCTCTGTAAATAAATTGGAAGTGCAAGCATCAGGAAAATTACATTCCCAAACGATGGTCAATCCTACAGAAAATGTGAGTGCAATGACTTTAAGAAGTGGCGAGGAAATTCAATCTGGAACTCCTTACCAATGGAGGAAGAAAAGCACGATGATGGAGAAAAGAAGGAATAGACAATTATCAACGAAAAAGAATCCTTAGCAAATTATTGACAAAAAGTCATGTTCTGATGATAATATCACTGGGAAAATTTTCATTTTACGATGGAAAAAATATTTTTCGGTACATATGAAGGGAAATTATCCCGACAAATTTTTCTATGGAATATAGCTACAGTAGAAAATTCTCATCGATAAAGGAGGTAGGAATAAATAAGTTTTGGGTTTATCATCAGAAATGTATTTAGTCGGTAAATTCCATTGGTAAATTTTATACGTAAACGTCATCATTTGCTTCAATTTCAACATTTTTAATGAAACGAAAACTACTTCGTTTGGATTTAAACTAAACGACGTCATTTTAGTTTAATCTAAAACTACTGAATTCCCCCTCCCCGTCCTCCAATTGCATTTGGCTCATTTTTTCTCTCTTCTGCCATCGTCGTCCTTGCCCTCCTCTCTGTGCCTACCGAAGCCCCACTGTCCTCATCATCCCACCGCGCATCCTTGTCATGCCACTGTCCTCGGCGTCCCAATGTCTTTATCTTTGTCACTACCGAATCCCCCCTCCCCGTCTCTCATGCCACTGCACATCCTCGCCGTCCTTGTCGTATCTGCTTCAAGTACTGCTACTGAATCTTTTATTTCCTTTTCTGCTTTAAAGCTATTTCGGTGTATCTGTACATGATAGAATGGAAGGTGGCAAATGTGTTTTAAGTGGATCCTATTAGAGCTTGTTCAACTTCATAAATAGCATTGTGGAGTTAGCTTTAATTTGTACGTATGAATAATACAAGAAAATAAGTTCAATGTAATTGCAAGACTATATTGTTTGTACAAGGATAAGTGATAAGAAAACAACACAGTTGTTTTCTTATTAATGGAAAATGATTCAGTACTGGTCATAAAAGAAAATTTTATCAATACTATAGTATTGATTACTATGATTATCAATAATTATTTTTACAGGTCTTCTCTTCCCTAAGATTACCTAATGTTGCAAATTATCTTCATTTATAATAATTAAGCAATTTTATATAAATAATAGACTATAAATCGCTTGCATAATTCGATAGCAATAAGTATCTTAATACAATACGTAGTAACTATGCCTAAAAAGTCTTAGTCTTGCTTAATCAATTGGCAACATTCACAGAAGATTCGAGGTTAAAATGCATTTCCAGCATAACTACTTTGTAACACAACGACTTTGTATAAAAAAGAGCCTGACGGATTTGAAATTCGAAATTCTTAAATTGATGTTCATGATGTCTTTGTTTTATCTTGCACACTTTTAAAGATGAAGCAGATTTTTCTGGCGATTGAGTTCCTTTTCAAACAATGGTCCATTCCCCCCAATTAACTAATCAGCATCATATGTTTGTGTTTTAGCTTAAATAATAGATTTTCTCTTTATTACATTATATATCAAAACTCAGATTGCCTTATTTTTTGATTTGTTTGCGTTAATATATTAAAAATATAACAAAATTATTGAACAAGTGTATTATATTACATACAAAATATTCTTTTTTCGTAGGCTCTATTTTGTGTTTAAGAGCATCGCTCATCCTTCTTCTTTGTAGTTTGTAGTTGTCTGTCCATCCAAGTAAGTCATCCAACTAATGTCTACCATGCGTTTGGGTTTTGTGCAAATGCAAATGAGGTCTTGATTTTGTACTGTTGTTTAGAATATTCTTATAATCATTAATGAGTTTTGGTGTTCTTAATCATTAATGAGTTTTTATGTTCTTCTCTAATAGTCTAAGTATTTATGTTGAGCTTTTTTTTTAATCATTGATGAGCAGATGTATGATTGCATAAGTATTTACTGTATGTGGAATGAGTTTGAGATCTTATGGATGATTTGAGGTATAGTAAACTCCTATAATGGTATATATGTTAGAAACCCGTGATGCAACTCCCATGAAGAATAATAAATGTAAATTGCATCATATTTTAAGGCACAGTTTGATATGTGTTTAAAAACTATATGCTTCTGATGTTATTGCATCTCACATGAGATGGCATAATGAACACAAATAGGAAGATGGAATAATGATTCATCCATCGGATGCACTGGCATAGAAACATTTCAATTACATCCATTATGAGTTTGCAGCTGAAAGTCGAAATGTTAAGTTGGGATGGTCAACAGATGGATTCTAACCTTTTGGTCAATCTGGCCAATAATATTTATCATGGCCAATCATGATTACTCCTTATAATTTGCCTTTATGGATGTGTATGAATTCAGAATTTATGTTCTTGATAGTGATTGTGTCAAAGCCTACAAATCCAAAGCATAAAATTGATGTATTCTTATAATCATTAGTATCTGAATTGCAGCATCTTTGTAATATGGTGTGGAGATCTCTTAAACAAAATTTTATGTTGAGAGCAGCTTTAATGTGTACTATTAGTGATTTTTCGGCATATGCTATGTTGTCTGGATCAAGCACAATAGAAAAATTGGCTTGTCTTTATTGTGGCAATGATTTTGAAACATTTTATCTTCCAAACGGGGGCAAAGCATGTTAGTTTGACAACTACAGGAAATTTCTTTCTCTAGATCATCTATTTAAACGTAATAAACAAAAGTTCATTAAGAATAGGATGATACAAACACCTTCTCCCTCTTACAAAGCTGGTGAAGAGATATTGCTGGAGATTTATGAATTGGGGTTGTTGAAAATTATAGAACTTAAAGCTGATGAAGTTAATACAAGCATTAGTAAAAATTTTGGTTGGAGAAAACAAAGCTTCTTTTGGGATTTGTCATACTGGAAAACTAATTTTATACATCATAATCTAGATGTGATGCATATTGAAAAAATATTTTTGACAATTTGTTCAATACCACAATGAACATTGAAGGGAGGGTAAAAGACAACGCAAAATCGCTAACTGATTTGAAACTTTTTTATAGAAGGAATGAGTTAGATAAAGATCCTTATACTGGTAAATATCGAAAAGCATGTTACACTTTGGACAAAAAATAAAAGAAAATTTTTGTGAATAGTTGAAAAATCTAAGGTTTTCCAATAGTTATATTTCAAACTTGACAAAGTGTATGGACATGAGGAAGTACAAATTATTTGGGATGAAAAATCATGATTGTCATGTATTTATGCAAAATCTAATTCCAATTGCATTTCAGTAGTTGCTACCAAATAAAGTTTGGGAAGTTATAAAAGAATTAAGTTTGTTTTTCACAATCTTAACATTATCTGAAATAAAGTTGGCTGAAACGGAAAATTTTGAAAAGAAAATTCCAGTAATTTTGTTCAAATTAGAAGGGATTTTTTCTCCAAGCTTCTTTGACTATATGGAGTATCTACATATACATTTAGCACACGACGTTAAACTTACTGATCCAATTCAATATCAATGGATGTATATGTTTGAGAGGTAATTATAGTAAATATTTAAATTAAAGTAATAACATGTTTTAATAACAGAATTGTAATAACCTTATTCGCTAATGTAGGTATTTGTATCACTTGAAGAAAGATGTCAAAAATAAGGCTAGAGTTGAAGGTTCGATATGTAATGCTTATTTGGTAGAGGAAGCAAGTAAATTTTGTTCACATTATTTTGAGCTGCATGTGCACACAAGAGAAGGAAAATTTCCTCATAATGACGATGGGGGAGGAACGGGTGATGTTAATGGTAACTTATCCATTTTCACATATATTAGACGAACATATGGACGTTTAACAAGAAGAATGTTAACAGAGAAAGAAATAGAGGCTGGCCATAGTTACATTTTAATGAACTGTCAAAAGGTTCAACCTTTCATACAGTAAGTTGAAGTTGAATTTGAAATTGATTTTTTGGGTTTTGAAAGTTAGTGTTATTCACAACTAAAATACATAATAATGTTTTTAGATTATACGATGAATGGTTACATGAGCTATGCCAGAGAAAACACAAGATGATATTAATAAAGAAGTTGGAAGACATTTTCCTCGATGGTTCGAGAAATATGTAAGTTTTCACTTACAATGATTGAAATGATTAAATTATAAGATTAAAGTGTTCAAATGACATTATACTATTTAATATGACAATTTCTTTTGTGTAGGCCTTAGAAAATCCAATAGAGAACAAGTTCATATGTAATCTTGCGAAACGACCTTTGCAAATTATTAAATCGTATCTGGTATATTTCGTTAATGAATATAAGTATCATACAGAATATCATAGTCATAGCATGGCAACAGTAAATTGTGGGGTTTGCATATCAGGAGAATTAATGGATTATTATGATAAAACTATTGAGATACTTGAAATTGAGTACCCTACGTTGCCAATAAAGCAGAGTATGATATTTAAGTGTGATTGGTTTGATCCAACTCCTAATGTTGTTACAAAAATACATAACCAATACAATCTAGTTGAAATCAACTAGCGAAGAAGATTTAAACAATTTAAACATGTTATATTGACGATGCAAGCGATCCAGGTGTATTATGTCCCTTTTCCTAGCTTACGACGAGATAATTCAAATTGATTGGCCGTTTGCAAAGTTAA
The DNA here is from genome assembly GCA_025594535.1 of Erythroxylum domingense. Classification (NCBI taxonomy): domain Eukaryota; kingdom Viridiplantae; phylum Streptophyta; class Magnoliopsida; order Malpighiales; family Erythroxylaceae; genus Erythroxylum; species Erythroxylum domingense. The sequence goes on along the minus strand of JANQBM010000009.1, from coordinate 12,418,604 downwards.
ACCTAGAGGTATTTTTGAATCATATGGAAAAGGAGAACAGAGAATTGAAAATGTAAATGAATCTGTTACATATGACGAGAATGAGCCTTTGAACGATATAAATAATGAACATGTTGAAATTTCATCTGAAGAGAATGAGGAGGGCTAGAGATTTGAAGAGGGGCCTGGGTTTGATTCTAATTCTTCAGAAAAAGAAGATGATGATGATTTTGATTTACAATTAAATGCTAATACTGATTATTTTGTGTTTGTAATAGAATATTATATTCAATAAATTAATTATTGAATCAACAATATATTGTTATTTATTGAATTGAATTTGTTATATTTCTGTAATATTCAATAAAATATAAATTTCAGGTTAAAATATGTCACTAAAGAGAAAACAGGATATGACGTGACCAAGGTTCAGACCACAATTTGGAGCCAATTACTTTCCAGGTGAAGCATCACATTCTGTAGTTGTAATCGAATCAGATGTTGTACCTCTAGCTACTACACATGCAGATGAGGCATTACCTTTGGTACCTATTGCTACACCATCCAATAGCTTTACACCATCCGCCACCCCTATAACGACAGAGATATCAAGGATAAACGATGTGGATGAAGGAGCCGACCTCTAACTTGGAGCCAAAGGAGTTGATGGAAGAACTTACATCACATTTGTCAACAATCTGAAAGTGAAAATATATGAAATACCATATGTTTATAATTAAGTTATAGGTTTAAATTTAAAAATGATATAAATTTTTTTTTATGTTAGGTTGATTCCGTCTAAGACCGTGCTCAAGAAACATAACATCCAAGTTCAAGGAGAAGATTGATCTTGAGGGTTATATATGAAAAAATATCTCTCAGACGACAAAGGATTTTTATTATCAGGAGTTTGAGTAACAAAAAATATGTTTTTTATATTTTTAATTAATTTTTATACATTAATTAGATAAATATTATAGGTTATAAGTACTTATCGTATGTTTTTTCTTTCATTTAGAAAGAATTTTTTTGGGATTCTAAAATTGACGTTGTTATTTATAAAGAATGGGAGAGACGAACTCATACACGTTATAGAGACTTTATTGGTGCGATACACAAGACTACTGTACGACCTCCTTATATTTCTGAAAAATATAGAGACATTGGCAGTAGTGTTGGACATCACCCAAGGTAATGTCCATTTGAGAGTGTAAGTCTACCAACAGACATGGAGGATCGGGGGGAGAGAGTCTTCCCGTACATACTGAAGGATCTATTACCCACTTCAAGCATGCAAAGAGACTTGTGAGTATCTACACTTTACACTTATGCTCTGATTTTTTTACTTTGATGTATTTCAATTTTATTTTATGTGTGAATTTTGCAATAAAAATATGTGTATTATGGAGAATGATAATATAAATGTCTAGTGCCATATATGGTTGTGTTGTTAAGTTATTTTCTTTGCTCAATATGAGGTAAATATCTTACACATAGAGAAAATTCTGCCGAAATTTTTGTAAATTGTAGTTCACTTATAACATTTTATTCTAATGCAAGAAAAGTTTATAGGCAGGAAGCCTACACCCCGTCAACTCTTTTTGCACACTCACACTAAGAAACATGACGGTGTGACATTCATCAACACCAGATGTAGAGAACTAAATGTATGTGAAATTTATGCTTTAATGACAATGCTTAATAATTATCACTTATTAACATAAACATTGCCTTTTGATAGGACCAAATATAAGAAAGCATTCAACTATAGTCTCAATAGACTGAAGATGATGATGAGAGTCAAACATATCTTCATGCAGCAGGTTGTAGGGACCGTCGTGGAAGAATTTTTGGCTTAGGTTCATTTGCGAACAAATGTTATTTGCAACCCTCCACATGCAATACAGCGGCATCTAGTAGGTGGTCCGCATCCAATGAAGTCCATGAGCTTGGGAGCACAGTATAGGCACTGACAACTCAGTTGCAACAGTCGATGGAATATATAATTTAATTTCGTAATGAGATGGATGAGTAGAAGGGGAAAGGAAACACCTCATCGTAACATTCAAAACATCCACATTCACCAAATGAATAGCATAGGTGTAGTCATTTTGTATGAATTAAATACTTATTGTTGTAGATAATAATTTTTTATTATCGATTAAAATAAATTTTACTTTATATCATCAATCAACTTTTTGTTTTAACAGATTAAATGTAGAAACAAATCAAAATATTATCAACATATAACTGATAACTGTATAAATCATACATCAATCATAATATTATCAAATAAAATTAAATGTACGAAAAAAATTTAAAAAGCAATATTAGTAAATTTACCTACGAAAAAATAAAATTTGTCGGTAAAATGTAGTGAATTTATTGATGGATCACCAAAATTCATCGGTAAAGTGCAGTGAACTTACAAACAGACCATGAAGATCCATCAGTAAAATTAGTCGTGAATTTACTGATGGATTTGAAAATTTTATTGGCACAGTTACCGACAGAGGAGACTTGTCCTTCTTTACATTTATCGACTGAAACAAGCCTTTCATCGTTAAATTTGCTAATAGCGCGAAAATTACCTTCACTAAATATAGGGATGAAACAGAAAATATCTCTCGGCAAATTAGTGATGGAAAATTTATACTCTGTCACTAATTATTAACTACGGCCGTTTCTTCGACGACTAATTTTGTCAGTAAATTCTCTCGCTAACTTAGTTTGTCAACATAAAACCTTCACATTTCGTTGGTTGTTTCCATCGCTAAACTACATTTTTCTTGTAGTGCTAGTAGCACTACTTAAGGAGTATAAAACAACAATCACGTAGAAGTTAGAGAGGAAAAAACCATGTCGAGCATAACGATGTTAAACAATTGCTCTTTTGGGAGGCAACTTAAAATAAGATAGTTTATATTGATTTTCTTTTACTTATATAAAGTTTGCATTTGCTTAGTTTTGAAGCGTAAAATTATTTGCTTAAAGGAAAATGGGGTCTTAAAGTTCCAGAATACTAAATCTTATAAGGTGAGATCATGTTTTACATAATTTAGCGTTATGGAGTACAGACCTTAAAATTTCGTACTACTAAATCTTATAAGGCGAGATCTCGTCTTATGTGATTTAGTGTTGTAGAATAGAACCCTTAAGTCTCCTTATAAATTAATATTTTAATTTTAATTTTTCTTAAAAATTAAAAATTACTTAAATATTTTTTCTCATTCAATTATTTAATTTCTTTATTTACTTAAACATTTTTAATTATTCAATTTATTTTCATTAAAAATTATCCTAAGTTTTTTGTTTCCACTTTGCAAGAAATTGAAAGCAAAATAATAACAACGCCAACACAAACTACTAGCCACAACGTCCACCAATTAAAACCAAATGCTTGTTTCTTCTTTGCAGACAATTAAAAAAATCACAACAACAGCTCCACACAAAGATAGCCACAACACCAAAACAAAGAAGACAGCAAACAAGCAGCATTCCTCCACAAAAGAAGACAGCAGCAGCCAAATGCTCAAAGCAACATTCCCCCACCCATGCAGTCCACAGATAACTCCACTGCAGGCCACCATAACAGCAGCATACTCCTCACTAAGCCAACACTATAGTACACATTGTTTTCAATCCCCACATCTCAGGGAAGTCCTTTATTTTGTGTTTTATTTCTCTTATTATTTTTGTTGAGATGTGAGTACCTTATGCATACATTAGGGGCAATGTATGATTTAGATATAGGAGAGCGGGTGTTTATATTATGATGAATGTTGTGATTTGTGCTTGGATTTATGATCTTATGATTCATAAATTGATTATTCCTTATGATAGGCTCATAATTTTCTGATTGTTGTTCATAAATACTCCTTAAGTTAGGATGCATTTTTGATTTAAGATCTAATGTATGAAAGAGACAAGCATGATTAGTGTTTTCATTAATTTATTTCAAGTATCTCATTAGTTTTGATAAATGAAAGTGTGCAAGACTTTATGCATTTTTTACACCTATGTCAACTTTGAGTCTAAGAGTATTCTTCACATATGTGCTCACATATATCCTTTTTGTTGTGAGTTATCAAACATAACTTGTTTATGCTAGAACTTGCTTTTGAATACGTTTTGAGACTACATTTTTTATTAATTTGTGTATAAAAATGATGAGGGTATTTAGGATAACCAATTTTTACCTAAACAAGCCTACCTTAATTTTAATCCCTAGAAAAACAATTTGAGTCATATCCTTTCTTTTCTTGCATAATAACCTTGTTACAAGCCAACTTTACCCTTGTTGTTATTAATATCCTTAATGATTTTGAACTCCTAAATTGAAGGAATTGTATCAAGCTTATTTGCATAGGATTTGGACTATTCTCATGAAAAATAAATTAGATTATTTAATTTGCATTGTTTTGATTTTTTATAGAACGGGGGAGAAGTATAAAAAAAGAAAAAAAATCCTCTTGGTATTTTTTTCAAAAAAACATAAGACACAAGAAAAAAGAGAAAACGAGAAAAAAAGTGATTAAAAGGGATGTTATTTGAATCAGAAGAATTTTGGATTGATTTAAGTTAAAACTTGTGTGGATAAGTTTGTATGATATCATTTAATTTACTTAACCCAAAAAGCTTCTTTTTGTCATACCTTACCTAAGCCAAGTTACAACACTTATAAAGTCCCTTTGATTCATGGATTAAGTTTATTTTTATTAGTGGCAAAGATATGATTCTTGAGCAAGCTAATGGAAGCAGCTCACTATGTTTTGATTTGAGAGCTTAATGAATCCTAAACACTTTGAGTGTATAGAGTGGAATCCTTGTGAGGGTGTCACGTCTTGTTTCATTTGATTTTGATGGAATTAATGAGATGTCATTTTTTAACAATGTGTCCTATGAGTGCTTATTCCCTTGATTGCTATTTTATCTTAAACCTTCAATGTAAATTAGCTTTTGGATATTTCTGGATAACATGAAAGGAGATGATAAGTTGTTATGAAGGTAATTGATGTATTGAATTGATGTTTGCTTGAGGATAAGCAAAAGTCCAATGTGGGGAAATTTGATAAGATGTTATCTTGATATATTAATTGATATTACTCTGTTTTGGATTTATTTTGGTGCTTAACTATTAAAATTAATGTTTTTGTTTTAGGAGATTAAAAGTGGATATAGCATCAAATTGGGATATTATTGATCATAATCACGAATTTTGGATGAAGTGAAATGGTTGGATAAGACTGATCATTTAAAGAGTTAGATTTTAACTGGGAATCTTCTTTCTATCCTTATCATGTAAGAATTTGAATTTGAAGTTGTTTTAAATATACATCTTTGTAAGGTGGAATTAGATTAGGATTAGATCAGGATAACCCTATAAAAGTGGCGTTCCTCACAACAAAATGAATAATTCGCTTCCTACTTTTCTCCTAATTCTTTGTCTTTCTTCTATTTTTATTGTTGGAACAAAAGTCATGTGTGACTAAACTCAATTATTTTAATTCAAGTGGATTCAATATTCTAGTTGTAACCTTGTAAAGTTTTGTGTTCTAAACCTTTTATTCATGTTTTAATTCAAGTATTTCTTGTTTTGAGTTCTTATATTTAATGAATGATTAATATTGATTAATCTGAAAAAATTAATTTAATGTTGATTATTCTATCACTATCTATGAATTTAATGATTTGTAATTGTCATGAAGGATTGATACAAATAGCAAATAAGTTATTTGTGAAAATGCATATTTAACTTATGATTAATAAGAAGATAAAATTAAATAGTTGCAGCTTTCTCGATTATTTAATTTAGGGTTTAGTCTTTTCACTAAGCTTATTGTTATCATTTATTTGATATGGAATGCTATCACACATAATCAATGAATGGTAAGTTTTGGTTTGAATGCTAGGTTTGAACCAATTAATTTAGAAAATTTATTGTACTATCATAATATATTTCGGACTAACTGCTTAAATTGTGAAAAATATTCTTTGTAAACCAATAATCAATATTACAATTAGATGAGATATTTCCCTTGAATTGGAGTTTAGTGGTCATAACTTTCTCACGTTTATAGTCAATTAATTTATTTTGATTCCTTGTTAATTTTAATTAATTAATTAATCCAAAACCCCTCATTTTATTTTATTACTAGAAATTAAGAAACTCGTGTTTAGTACTTTAGGGATTCGACTTAGTTTTATAACTACTACAAGAAGTTTGGAGAATTGATATTATTTTGGGGGATTCGACAACCCGACCATTAGGATAGTGATTTTTATAGAAGAATGATTTAAAGTTGTTAAAAATGTGGTCTTATTTTTTCTGAGTTATCCAAGTTGTTTAGATTGTTTCCTTTATCTTAGGTATTTGAACTTTTAACTTTTGATTTGTTTAATTAATCTTTATCGTGATATTAGCTAAGTTTGTTATTCCATTGCCTATATATTTAGGCCTTCAATGTCAATGTAAACTGCACCCATCAATAAATTGCCTCTTATATTACCTCTTATCTACTTTATATTTTGGTTAATTTATGGTTCTAAAACCTAACATGGTATTAGAGCTCCTTATGATCTTAAGGGGCCTGTGAATGTTCGATAGACAGTAGTGGCATGGTGTCCAACAATACATCAACTCTTTCACCTCCAATTTTTTATGGTGAGAATCATCAAGTTTAGGCAATCTAAATGAAAGCTCACTTGAGAGGTATTGGCTTGTGGCAGTGACTTAAAGGTGAAAGGCAAATACCATCTCTAGGAAATAACCTAACAGTTAATCAAATTAGGGCTCATGAAGATGAAGAAGCCAAAGCTCCAAGAGCCTTATCTCAAATTTGTACTGCTATCTCTGAATCAATTTTTCTAAAAATTATGGGTTGTGAAACAATCAAGGAAGCTCGGGACATTCTAAAAGATCTCTATCATTATGTCCCAAGCTTCCTTGATTTGATAGAACAAGGCGGATGTAAGTGTTAAATCTCAAAAGAGATTTTGAGATTCTAAGGATGGAAGAGAAGTAGACTCTACAAGAGTTTTCAGACAGGCTAATGATGGTGATAAATAAATTAGACTGATAGGAGAAGATTTACTTGATAGCAAGATCATAGAGAAAATACTTGCAAGATTGCTCGAAAGATTTGAGGTAAAAATTTCTTCTCTAGAGAATTTAAAAGATATCAATCAAATTACTTTGCCTAAATTAATTGATACCCTGCATGTTTAGGAGCAAAGAAAAATGTTGAGAAAAGAAAGAACTCAACAGGTAGTTGAGAGGACTTATCTAGAAAGGGCCTCATCTTCAAAAGGAAAAGCTCAATATCATTATGTTATTTGCAAGAAACTTGGTTATGACGAAGACAATTGTTGGCATAAGAGAAAGCCTCAGAGTTTCAAGTACAACAAGTTCGGGCATATACAAAGGAATTGCAAAAGTAAGACTGAAGAAAGTGTCAATTTGGCATATGTTCCTCAAGAAAAAGAAAATTTGTGTTAATATTGGTGAACAGTGCATCAAGAAGTAGCTTTTAGAGAGAAGTGCTCCAACCATTCAAAGGTGATGGAAAGTACATCATTAGATTCAAGAAATCTTACATCTTTGCATCAATAAGGAATGTTAGAGAATGATTCAAAGTTGTTAAAAATGTAATCTTATTTTTTCTGAGCTATCAAAGTTTGTTTAAATTGTTTCCTTTATTTTAGGAATTTAAATTTTTAAATTTTTTATTTGTTTAGTTAATCTTTGTCGAGATATTTACTAAATTTGTTATTTCATTATCTATATATTTAAGCCTTTAACTTTAATATAAATTATACCCATCAATAAATTGCATCTTATATCACCTCTTTTTTACTTTATTTTTTTTAGTTAATTTCTGCAGCTATGGCATGGAGGAGGACAGGTTTGGTTTGGAAGCAGAAATCTCCTCTCTCCGGCAAACAATATAAAAGATAACGGTACACACACACAAACTTAACTGTTTCCCTGAGTCCCTACTGTTACAAAAATATCATGCCTACTACTACTACTGCCTATATACTGACACTAGTCGTTACTGTTTTAGCTTCTTACGGGAAAAGAGATCAACATTTTGGCGAGATTTCAGGACTAGCCTGGCGTGTTACTTTGAATCAGGTAAAGAGATAAAAAAGAGCTTAGACCATGTATAGCGTTAGAGTGGGCCTAGCTACGTTGTCATATAAGTAGATCGAGGACCACCCCAACCCTTTGCTTTGATTGCCCCTATCAAACGCACGAAATGATGACCTGGTCTGCTCTGCTATGCTCTTTCGCCTGATCGGCACTGAATTCCCAACAATCAAAGCTATCAACTTCCAGTTAACCTGAAACCCCCTAACCCAGTACTTGTTATATATATATAATCAGGACTACTCAGTATATTACGATTCTTTACATGTAAAAGTATAAAAATTATGTAAGAACTTAAAAAAATTTAGAATTTCAAATTTACAACTTCTAAAATTTTGAAAGTGAAGAAAAATTTAGAATTTCAAATTTACCACTTCTAAAATTTTGAAAGTAAAGTTTTAAGAACTTTTACATAGTTTGTATATTTTTATACACAAGAAATCGTCATATACTGATTAGTCGGATGTTGATTGATAAATAGCTCCTACTTAACAATTTTTAGTAATTTTAACTTCCACATTATTGTTAGAAACTAGATATTCGTAATTAATATGATCAAGGAATATTTTTAGAGTGCTAGAGAATCATCAATATAGAAAATTTTTTCTCTCTTCTTGTTTTAGTAACTCAAAACTTAAAATTTCGTATAAAGGAGAGAATTAAGTGAAGAATTGAAACTTTGTTTGTTTCTACCAATGGTTGTGTATTGAATTTACATAGGTTCTGAGACGAGAAGGTTGTATGTCTGGCCTTTGGAACCAAAAGCTCCAAC
>JANQBM010000009.1:12370676-12381801 GCA_025594535.1 Erythroxylum domingense | reverse complement strand
AAGGTTAAATTTTTTCATTCAGCTATCCCATTTTGTTCAGGGGTTTGAGGAGCAGACAGTTCATGAATTATTCCCTCTTTCTTATATACTTCTTTTGGGGAAGTAGTACCATACTCTCCACCATAATCGAACCTAACTTGTTTGATTTTGTGGTCCAATTGGTTTTCTACTTCTGCCTTATATATTAAGAACATCTTTTCAGCCTCATCTTTTGTTCTTAGTAAATACAACTTGCAATACCTGGAATTATCATTGATAAAGGTGATGTAATAGTGCTTACCGCCCCTACTTTTTTTGTTCTTAAAGTCCGTTAAGTCTGTGTGAATAAGTTCAAGCAATTTGTTTTGTCTCTCATTCACAGATTTAAATAGTTTCTTAGCAAATTTCGCCTCAACATAGATTTCGCAATCTTTATCACCACTTATAAAAAGATTAGGAATAAGGTTCATAGCTTGCATGAATTTCAAGGAGCCAAAATTCACATGTCCTAATCTACCATGCCAAATATCATAAGACTCAACAATATAAGCAGATGTCGAAGTTTTATAAGCACCAAAATTAACAATGAATTCAGCCGCTAAAGTATACAAGTTATCCTGCACACAACGATTCCCCATAAACTCATCATTATGACTAAGAATAACCTTTAGGTTCTTAATGTGAATTTCTATGCCAACTATAACAAGACAGAAAGAAAAAATCAAGTTCTTACAAAGGAAGGGAACATAGTAAAGACAGAAAGCAAAAATCAAGTTCTTACTAAGGAAGGGGACATAGTAAACATTTTAAAGATGTAAAACTTTTTTAGAAGTTAGTTTAAGCTTTACCATCCCTTTATTAAGAACCTCTGAGGCACTGCATTTCCCATGTAGACCTTCTATTGACCTGTAGCATTTTTAAATTTAGCAAACATATCATGGTTAACACAAAAATGCTTGGTAGCACTATAATCAACAATTCACAGTTCAGGTTATGAACCAGATTGCACTAAGTCACTATAACAACAATTATGTCTTGGGTTTCAGTGACGTTTGCTTATGTCTTGAGCTTTTTATCAACTCTCTGGTCACACTAAAAAGTCTTATGTCTAGGCTTGCTATAAGTATAGCAGGTGATAGTACTTGAGTTCCTCTTCTTCTGGATTTTCCCGTGATTCTGGAATTTTTTTGTTGTTTGGTTGCTTACCTTTATTGTTTTTCCCAGCAGCTTTAGATCTGTCATCTTTGGAACCACCAGAAGATTAAACAATGTTAGCCTTAGTAGAAAGTTCATTAACATATGAAGAACCCTTATCTCTAAGGTCATTAGCCTCTTTGATCTTGATGTGTGAGATCAGCTCCTGCAGTTTCAAGTCACGCTTCTTATGTTTGAGATGGTTTCAGTAATCACTCCACTTCTCAGGAAACTTCTCGATGAGCACCTTTCCTTACAAAATCTCACACATCTTTATCCCCTCAACTAGGATGTTAGCAACCATATTCTCGTACTTATAGACTTGATCCACAATTGGCCTTTTCTTGTCCATCTTAAAATTCAGCCACTCTCCCATCATACACTTCTTCTTTCCCCCAAGTCATCAGCCCCGTATTTCTTCTCCAACACTTCCCAAATAATCTTGGAAAACTTTTAGGTATAGAATAAATCAAACATTGAATCAATCATTCAACTCATTAATATTCCCTTCACCATCTTGTTATCCATATCATATTTCTGAATAGCCTCCTAATCACCCTCCATAGCCTTGTCTTTTGTACTCGAGCCAAGGGTGATATTGAGGATCAAAATTCCGGTTGCTAGAGTTACAGAAGTGAACTCGACAGCAACGATCTTATATGGATCATTGAACATAACATAGTCAATTTCGAGTTGCCCAAAATAAATTATCATCCTGTTGAACCACCTATTGTAGTTCGTGTCGTCAAGGTGTTTGAGGTTGTTGATATCAGGAAGGAGTTTCAGTGATTAGTGGTAGCCATTCATATTATTACGGTGGTAGGAAATTGCTTCTAAATTGTTATGAAGGGATCACCATAAATTAATAAAAATAGGGCCAAAGTTGAAATAAATGAGTGAGCGTAGGAAGGAAATCGTGTCGTGGACAAGGACCATTAACTTAGAAACGATTTCACCCCTAGCTATGATGCAATCAGTTGCTTGAATGTCGCTCCCCAAGGTTGACATGGTGAACACTCCTCCCTCATTCACTCAAAAGAAGAAAGTTGGAACTCAATTATTTTATTTAGAACCAGAATAATTGAGAGAAAAACAAGTTGATCTGTTTTTGAATATCTGATATATTATGACCTAGGACCATATCGGGCACATGACAACCAATGCATACTCAGGCTAAGGATACTCGCTGTACCCTTAACCCAACTATACAAGGCTAACTGGGTATTTTTAAAAACATTTCGGCAGCACAACGGTTATATTTTGAAAATCCCAAAATGAAAAATACATATAAATCAGTTTCAAATGCACTTTTATATTCACATTAAAATTTTACCACAACATCTAGACTTTGAAGTCCACTCAAGAGCAATCTCAACAATAGTGCAAAATGTTCATAAATAAAGTCATTTACCAACCACAATATAGACAAGAGTTAATTTAGAAAATTATAAAGCATTTTAACATAATCACGGGCCATTATATAACAAAAGTACAAAATAGAGACTATCCACGTGCGGTAATGCCCTGAATATGTCAAAAGACCGGACGAACAACTTAGAGCTTCAAGCACACCAAATTAACCTCCATAGTTGGAAAGTGAAAGGGGGTAGGTAAACTATGTACTTAGTGATCAGGAAAAAGACATATATTGCAAGCAGAACCCAGTACACACCAAAACGGTCTAAATAACCTAAGGACGATTTTACAGATCTAACATGCATATAACCACCTATGAAATGAATATGCATGATATAGAAACACATAGACCTAGTCTATAACTCATCCCATACTGGTTAGGAACCACATAAGCTTAACCTATTAATCACTTTTTCAGTGAACATAGGTTTCAATTCCAGTACACAGAAGCAAAAGGCATCACATGTAAAATGAAAACTTGTCAAAAGTCAAATCTCATAATAGGCCAAAATAGTTATATGAATCGCCACTAGTCGGCCAAACTAGTGTGCACACCCACCGAATCTTGGTGCTATCTCGATTTTCATTTGTGGTGAGTCCAAACTACGATCGACAAGAGTATCATGACCTTAGGTGATGACCTCATCAGTAACTAGACCTCTAAATGTGCAATCACCCACAAGTCCTATAGAAGGGTATCGTTACAAGAACTCGATTTTTATTTACCAGTGTCAAGGGTATGGAGGTCACTTAATCTGTTGTACCTAGCATATGATTGGCCAATCGTTACCTCACCAATTTCAAACAAAAAATCATATACAAATATTTAGTACTAAAATTAAGTTAGGTACTATGTCTTTATTTATCGGTCCAATCGATAAAATGGAACCTTACTATAGCTCTAAGCTAAAAAAGAACTCGTACATGCAACATACATGACTCAGTTATGCATATATAAGTTCCAAAATGCTATTTCATGCAGTGAAAGTCATCTTTTGCACTCCAAGTACAAAGTTACTCAAAAATGTAGTTTCAGAAAGTAAAACATTATCCTTTGCACTTCAATTGTAGGTTTGTTAAAAACAATATCATTCCTCAAAATACGAAATAAAAACATTAGTTTCACTCCAAGTGTAAAGAGTTATTCAAAACAATGTCATTTATTAAATACATAAGTATACTAATATCTATTTGAGATTCAACTCTACTATGCATTATGTAGGTTCAAAATTTACATACAAGTCATTATGCATGTCTTGGGTTGTCCTAGTCCCATTTGAGAGACATGTTTTTCACCTACTCACCTCAAAAGACGGGAGTCCTTTGACTTCAACAATCCTTGGAACGAGCTCCTTAATTCCACACCTCCCAAGCCTTTATACATACAAATGTAATGTATTTAGTACTCAAACATATAACTTATATTTATACACCATCATATAAGTGTATAAAACACAATCTCACTATTTTTTTAATCTATAGGATTCAGCCATTAAGCTTCTCACATGGTTATTTCCCTTATTATTATCATAAGCTTTTTTTTTTTGCATTTTCTAAGGTTTAATGCCTTGACTCAATACTTACACTTTTCTAAGCATAATTAAGCACATTTGTATCCAAGCACATTAGGCCACTACTCGTCAATCTAAGCAACAATTTAAGTTTACTTTAAGTAAACATGAAAGCCTCTTTCTAATGCACACCATCAAAATCCTTAAATCGTAAGTTAAGTTCACTTCGGCATTTTATCAAACACCTAAATGCATATACTTGAAAGCCTCTTTCCAATGTATATCCCCCTCATTTTTCATCATCAATTCACATTATACATACACAATTAACATCGTAAAATTCATTTAAACCATCAATTTCAAAACATATTCAAAACTTCACAAACTTTCACCAAAGATAGGGCATTTTAGTTTTGGCTTAAGGAAGCTTCTCCATGACTCATTTCATTCATCTAAATCATATTTCATGCATATTCAAGCATGGAAAATAACATATCTAAACACCAAACCCAAAATCATAATGTAGAGAGAGATGAGACGAAATTTACCTAAACTTTCGTTTAGTGATATCTTAAAATCCTTTGAGAATTTCTCAAAGATAATGATAGATTTGAATTCCTTCATCCTAAATTAACTTATAACACCTTGTTTTGGGTTAGAAAATCAAAAACTTGGTGAAGATTAAGTGCCGGCCGAAACTTCCTCTTCTCCTCCTCTCTTCTCCTTTCATCTCCTTTCTTTTAATTAAAACAAAGTGTTTAATGCCAAATAATGGGGCACGGCCACACACAAGAAGAACGGTGAATTTTGACTCTTCTTTGACCAAACATGGTAAATTTACCTTTTTCCCCAAGTTTATGTGAAATTACCATTATACCCTTTAAACTTTTCCTAAATTTGCAATTAAGCCCAAAATTTGAGAATGACCAAAACTTTTATTTCCATTTTGGTCTTTGGAATTTTGCAAATTATAATTAAGCCCTTTAGTCTTATAAAATTACATATTGGTATTCTGAGAATTTAAAAATTACATTTAAGTCCCTTAACTTTTAACAAGTTGTAAATAAGCCCTTATGTACATCAACTTTTCAAATTAAGCTTTCTAAGTGTTCAATAAGTCTATAAATCATGTCTAATCACCTCGAAGGCATTAGAACACATTTAACTCAGCCACCATGGCTATATCCTTCAAATGGAATCGATTTTACATACTTAGAAGCTTAATGTCAGAAATCTCCAAGATTTCATATACCAATGAACTCTAAGTTCATATAAGGGCATATAACATTATATATCACTGACATATATACCGAAAGGATTCAAATACATTTTTGAACTCATATACAACCATATATATATATAAATATACAGTAGTATCTCTAAGTACAGACTCATACAAAAGAGCTCAAAGAGTACTTAGAGAGGACCATATCATAGAGAAGATAAACCCCTCCACTCAACACATAATCTGTAATCAAAGCAGCAAATTAGGAGATAATTAAAAGAGACATTATGGATAAGATGAAGAATCAGAAACACGCATTAAACACTTTAATTGACTGAAAAAACAAATGCACAAAATCCAAATATACCATGCGCGCATCACGTGGCATGCACATGAGTTGAGCCAATCAGAGTGACAAATGGACGACGCGTGTAGAGATACCCTCATTCCTCTCACCATAAAACTAGTGAGGATATTAGCTCACACATTCCACTAAACATAGTATTATATAAACCTAAGTGAGCAAGTATAAACTAGCAATGTGCAACAAGTTCAAAAAGAAAGAGAGACAAAAACTAAGTCCCAAAGCCATTGCATTACCAATAGTATGTTCTTACAAATTATGTATAATTATGTTATCTTTTCATAATCCCTTAAAAATCTCAATATATGTTTTCCCTAAAGAGAGTCCAAAATATCAAATAGTGCTTAGTGGTGATAACAAACTAATCTAACAGGCATTTTCACTATAAATTTCTTTCTTCCTTAAGTGAAATAACCATAATTAATTAATCTTACACCTCTTAAGCATGTAATATCAATTTCCAACTTAATAAAAATTTAAAATATCCCCAAAGTGTTAAATTCCATCAAATTATAAATATCACAAACTTAAAATTTTAGGGTATTTCATATCATCTAGCCCTTATTAAAAATAATATCTTCTCCAACTTTTGTTGCTCTCCCTCCAATTTCTTTTATAAAATTTTAAAAGAAATATGTAACCAAAGCTGAAAACTTATGTACAATCCCATTACAAGGATAATAACAAAAATAACTACAACCACTACTATATCACTATTATCATAAATCCAATAACCACATTGAACCAACTAAATAAGCCAACTCACTCTGAGTTCCTGTCTAATGTCATCTTGCTTCCCTTTAGCTATGATTACCTCTCTAATCAAGTTAACAATTTTAGCAACGAGCTCATACTTATGTAATTCCACTTGCTTATAAAGGCGTCTATTCCTCTCCCCCTATATGTGATAGATCACCTTTTGAAATGACGTCCGAATGATGAGACCGTCTCGCATTTCAGGTCTGGAATGATATAACATCATTCAACACCTCATTCCACTAGTAGGAGAAAATTAGGACCACTATCATATGCAAGATTCTGCTCCACACCACTTCCTATTAGTCCCATTCAAAAAAATAGTGATTTATGCTCTCCCTCTAATTTCTTATTTCTTAATAATATGATTTTCTGTAAAATTTTCTTCATCTCTTCTGAAACATTGTTGCTTAAATAATTTCTTGTTTAATTTATCGATTTAGGGTTAAGTTTTGTGGAAAATTATTATTGCTTTCTCTAAACAAAAGAAAGATATGATAACAATACCACCATCATAGAAGGGAAAAAGATAGTTACAATAACCCAGGAATGATTTGTGAGAGCAACAACCTTTACAGAAATTAGGTGGCACTTTTGCATGAAAATATTTGAGAAAAATATTCATATGAAAAATAAATAAAAATAGTTTGCAAAGTATGAGCACAACTCACTTTTCTAAAATATGCATTTTGATTTCTTAAAAAAAAAGTATTGAGAAATAAATGAAAAACTATCAAAGAAATTTTTACGTGTCAAATCTACATCCAAATTATGAAATAGTAAAAAGTATAGGAAAATAGATTTTATGACATGTTTGAAATTTTAGTGAAGAATCCAAATTGTTACTGTTTCATAATTTAAGGAAATAAAACAATGCACAAGAAAAAGGCATTCACCCCTGCAAAGTGCAAAGATCAATGAAGAAAGAGGGTGATCAACAATTCGTCCTGTGCTCACATAACCTGGCCTAAGGACCAGCTCGTAACGTTATATGCAACTACAACTTAACTTTATATAAGAAACGTTGGAATCCCTTATCATGCTCTGAACTGGCCTTCTGCCATGTCTAACAAATCTGCCCTAAGGAATCTGTCTCTAGTCAGCCAACTTATTCAAACATGTCAAAAGAAATTGAAGGGTTAAACTACTATTACCTGATTCTTTCTTTTTTTCCCCTCACATGAGGTCCAACATCTGTAGCCAATAACAGAGAGCTCAAAGAATTTCCAAAAGCATCATTCGAGTGGTATTCTTAAAGCGCTGCAGCACAATACGATAAGAAAATTGAAGGAAATTTCAGAGATACGATAGAAATGAGTACTTATTTCGAAGTTAATCCTCTAGAAACGATATTCCTTGAACGGGTTGTCCCGGAACAATTCAGCACCTGCTTAATTCATCACGTTTTAGAAGTCTACTCATCCATTTAACGCAGTGTTTCCATGACCACTATGAAAGACGTGGTCGATGTAGTACGAAGTCCTTTATACTAATGCACCATCTTTTGGAAACATTTTCCATTTATCTGACCAGTATGATAAATGCTTTATTCACCTGTCGAGCATTTCCTAAGGATTATGTTCAAGAAAGCAAACCTTTGCGTAAAATATGGGTTCCCGGTAATTTAACAATAACATTTTTATAGATTGCCTAATTTTTTATAATGTTGTATGAAAATATAAGGAAGATAGAAAATTTGATTAACAGGAAGCAGAAGATTTCTTTCTTTCCTTTTTAAAAAAAATTAAAGAATAAATTTAATTAAAAGAAGTCAAAGTCTATATAACGAGTACTACAAAGAAAGCCAGCCTCTAGAAAGGTGTTACTTGCTTAACAAAAGCTAATAGAGAACCCTTAAGTTAAACTAGCAGGTAGAGTTGAACTGAAGTATTAGTAAATTTTCCATTGCTTGGAATCCTTCATGTAATGAAAATCATTCTTCATCATCTAAACATGAGAGAAGTAGGGATCAACAACAATAGGAACAAAAACATCAAGTATTTTTAAAACTCAATCCCTACCAAGAAGAATGCTAATAGAATATGTTCTATAATATCTCATGAAGGGAATTTAATATCCAATCAATTTGCGCTAATGGATGAAGTACTCAAGTTCTTTAATAACTCACTAGATTCATCTTCAACGAGTAACTCTACAACTAAATTTCTCAGCTCCTTCATCAATTGCAAAATCATGAGAGAGGATATAGACATGCTAAATAGTCCTATTAGTGCCCAAGACGTGGAAAGAGTGGTAGTTGAAATGAATGTCTATAAAGCTCTTAGCCTCGATGGGCTCAATGGTTACTTCTATCATTAAGTTTGGCCTAAGGTGAAAAATATTAGCAACTGAAGTATTATTGTATTTCTTAGATAAAGGAGAGTTACTAAAGAGATTAATAAAATATTTATTTGTTTAGTCCCTAAGAACCCTAACCTTTCTCCTTTAATGAGTATAGGCCTATACTTTAATGTAATTTTCTTATACAAAATAAAATCCAAACTACTAGCTTATAGATAGAGAAATGTGCTTAAGTCAATAATCAATGAGAATTAGGGTGTTTTCATTAAGAAGGGGTTAGTTGGAGACAATGTGCTGATTGCTCAAGAACTCCTTAATGGTTACATAAGGAAGAACACTTCAAAAAAGGTGCAATTAAGATTGATTTTAACAAAGACTATGATAATACTAGATAAGACTTTATTCTTCAGCTACTTAAAGTCTTTGGATTCCCTATCAAGTTTGGAGTATGGATTAGATCATGCATTACCACCACTTCATTCAGTGTTCGCATTAATAGAGCACCAACAATGTTGTTTAAGGTGGTAGGGGACTATACGGGGATCCCCTATCCTTAT
Organism: Erythroxylum domingense; assembly: GCA_025594535.1. Lineage (NCBI taxonomy): Eukaryota > Viridiplantae > Streptophyta > Magnoliopsida > Malpighiales > Erythroxylaceae > Erythroxylum > Erythroxylum domingense. The sequence goes on along the minus strand of JANQBM010000009.1, from coordinate 12,372,498 downwards.
ACCTATTCATTCTGTGTATAAAAGCATTAACCAGACTATTAAACTATAACATATCAAAGGATAGAGGCTACAACCTTTAGAGTAGGTATAAAAGACTAGATATTGTCAACTTATGTTTTTCTATTTATCTACTTCTATTCTCTAAGGAATATGTCAATTCTACGGGCCTTTTGATGTTAACTTTAAAGAATTTCAAAGAATTATATGGACTAGGAGACAATACTAGCAAGAGCTATATAATAATCTTATCTAGTACTCACTAACATGTTAGGGAAAATTTTGAATTAACTATGTTAGAAACTTGAAAACCACCATTCTTTTATTTTGACCTATCACTAGCTACTAGGAGATTGCATTTAAATATGCTTGGTCCAGTGGAGAAGGTTCAAAAGAGATTAAAGAGCTATACTAATAGGGCTCTATCCTATAAAGGTAAATTATAGTTGATTAAGACTATTTTGAACTCTATGAACATCTAATAGAACTTCCACATGTTTCTATCTAGTAATTTAATCAAAGATATAGAGATGATAATGAGGAGATTTTTATCAGTAAACTACAATGGGAGGGGACATGAGGCTAAAGTTAGCTAGACTAAGGTGTGTAAAACATTTGAGGAAGGGGGTTAAGAATAACTTTAATAAGCATAAGCAGAAAAATCCTGACGGGGAAGCGGTTATGGAGGGTACTAATGGACAATGATTCATGATGGATGAAATGTATTCATAATTACATTTTTGAAGGAAAGAACATACGATGAATGACCAATAGAGTGAGCAACTCTTATTTCTCAAACCAACTTTTAAAATAGAGGGGATTCTTTGAATATAATATTATTTGTAAGATTGGGAATATGTAAACAACTTCCCTATGGTATGATAATTAAAGAAGGAGTGGACAACTTATAGAAAACTAAATGGTAGTTTAGATCTTGGAAAACATTCTACGAGATGAAAAGGTAAGTATATAGATTAAATAAAGAAAATGGGATAGCTACCTGAGGGAGTTGGTACATTGTCTCCCTTATTATAGTCCAAAATTTGAACTTAAAGACCACTTTAGATGGAACTATGGAGATAATGTGGAGTTCAGTAATAAAGCTTGCAAGGATTAGATTAGACTAAGAGGACCAAAGTTAAGTTAGACCAAGTTAATATAGAATGGGAACCTAATACTAGATTTTCATTCTTACTGTGGATGGAAATAAGGAATATAATAACAAGCCCCTATCCTAAAATGACTAGGCGGCTTGCTTAGCACCCCTCCAGTCATATCTGATCCAGTTAGAAAGTTCCAGTGAAGCTAAGCCTATTGCCCTTTTTACCAAAAAGCCTTAACATTAAAAAGATATAAGCAATGGAGTTTTTTAAATAATTTTTATTAAAAACTTTAATAGCACAATGACTGTACTTTTACCTTCCCAAAATTTTCAAATGCCCTGTAAAAGCTCAAACCACTTCTATAATCATCTCAAAATCCCAATATAAATTTTGGACTTTAAGTCCATTCACAAGCAATCTCAACAATCACTTTAATAATCTTAAAAATAAGCTTATACATGTTCATGCATTTAAGTTTAAATCATTCATATACATGTGTTATTTACACAAAATATAGTCCAAAACATATTCATATAAATGCAAATGTTCCCAAAAATATTTACAAGGCAAAAATGCCTACACAATAGCACTTGTCGAAGTTGATTAGTCATAAGGTGGAGTCCCTGCTACTAAAGCCCTTGAATGCACACCTAGGAGGTTTCATTTAAAAACAAAAAAGAGAGTGTGAGCTAAACAAGCTCAGTGAGTGCTAGAATTTCTAT
>JANQBM010000009.1:12258622-12268939 GCA_025594535.1 Erythroxylum domingense | reverse complement strand
CTTCTAGTTGAAAACTGAAGTTTGTAAAAGAATTTCAGATTACTTCTTATTGAAGGGCTGAATAGACATATATTTATAGAGAAATTTTTAGAACCCTTATTCTAGTAAGAACATGTTCTTAATAAATTTAAATCTTATTCTAATAAAAATTCTATTAATCTTAAATAACCAAGATAATGTATATAGAGTAGAATAACATATTTAACTTATTGTTACTACTTATCTAACACGAAATCCTAGCATTTTCTAAATTTTAGCGTTTATCTTTGACGTCAACTCAATTTCCAATCCTCATCCCACCAAATTAAAACTTGTGATTGACTAATCTTATTTCTTTTATTTCTTTTATAGACTTTAAATTCTTTTGCATCAATTATTCCTGGCTTGTTTGACGTTGTCCTCGATGTAAAATGTGATAAATATTTTTCATATAAGTCTAGATTCGACTTTTGAAATTCAGATTCTAAAATCCAAGTACTGTCAGAAATTGATCTTCCTTTCCGTTTGACAAGAAATTGTTGGTATCCTCTATTTTTGGTGGCTACAATTTGTTTATCAAGAATATCTTCTATCTCCTCTTTAAGATGGGGAATGATTGGTATTCTCACAATTGCATTAGGAGATTGTGTATCATCATAGCCATGATAAATAGTAAAGTACGCAACATTAAAGATAAGAATAATTCTCATGTAACTTGGTCATTCCAAAACATAAGCATTAGAACTTATCTTCTTGACAATCTTATAAGGTCCAACATTCTGTGAATGAAGTTTCTTATATTTCTCTTTCTGAAAGCACTCTGGACGAATCCTAGTCATCACCATATCCCCTTTATTGAATTCCACAATCGATGATGTTGATTAGCATGGTCTTTATAAGACAAATTGTTCGTTATTATCTTTCGTCATATCTCATCAAAGACTTCCTGCATGTGTTGTGCAAAACCTTCAGCTTCAATACTAATATCTCATCAAAGACGTTCCTCATGTGTTGTGCAAAACCGTTAGGTTTAATACTAACTTGTGTCGCTTGTGGTGAAGGAACCAGATCATAGGCTTCTCTAGTTGAACTTTCGAGACTATCTCAAAAGGATTCTTAACAGTAAACCTATTTATAGAACAATTATGGGCAAATTTTTCCACAGGAAGAATTAGGTCCTAATTTTTGACTTTGTCTCCAACTAAACATCTTAAGAAGTCTCTCAAGCTTGCAATCACCACCTCTATTTGTCCATTGATTTGGGGATGGAAACAACTTCAAAATTTACCCTTAGTGTTCAATGTTTTCTATAGAGTTCTCTAAAAATAAATCATAAACTTCACGTCATGATCAAAGAAGATGATTAAAGGCAATCTAATAAGACATATGGCCTCTTTGAAGAATAATTTAGTAGTGTGGACAACATCATAAATATTGATCAATATATTTGCGAATGGTTTCATAATGAAACCATTTCTCTACATCATAGGCATCAAGAACATATTTATTGCTACTTCTTGTAGTCAAATGCACTAACTTGCCATTATTGCTGAATTTTGACTTTGCAAGTGAACTCACAACTTCTTTATTCCTATGTTGTACTAATTTCTCATCTTCATTCAACTTCTTCTTTATTAGCCATATCCATTGATTGTTTCTAATTAATACACTAACTTTAGTTTTTGGATTCACCACCAATTTCAAGGGTCGTACCTCTTCTACTTGATATAAGGGACCTTTACAATGTCAATTATCATACCAAAAAGACGTGCTTTCTCCATTCCCAATCCTGTGGAATACTTGTTGCGTCCATTGTCTTGTCACTAGGATTTCCTTCAGGATTCCTGACATTTCCTACCTTGGCTTTAAAATCTAAATACTCTTGTCCTTTATGAAAACATTGTGTATCCATTTCACCAATAGATCCTCCCTTTTGTAACACAACGACCATGTGAATCATCTGTGTAGAATGAATACCCAGACCCCCTGTTTCTTAGGTTTGCAGATTTTGCTCCAACTAATCTTAACTTTGCTTCTACCTTGGTTCGAGCCATTCCACAAAAATTCTCTAAGTCTCTTATCTATTTCCTAGTATACTTTTAGGGATGGACAAATGGTTAAACCAATAATTAGTAAGGTTGCTTAGTATTGTCTGAATAAGCGATAGCTTGCCTATATAACTAAGGAACCTATTACTCTATTGGTTGATTCTTCCATGGATTATGTCCACAAAGGTTTGCAATTGACTGCACTGATTCTTCTTTGAGATATTGGTACCCCCATGTATTTGAAGGTTAGGTTCCCCTGTTTTAATCCCATCTCAATGGCTTTAGAGGCAACCTCTCTACTTGAGTTACATGATAAGTAGAAACAACTCTTGAGTGGGTTGCATCTTAGGCCTGAGATCTCTTGGAACTCCATTACTCGCAAGATTAGATCTATTGAGTTTTTCTTAGTTCTGCAAAACAATAGCAAGTCATCTACAAAAGCTAGGTGTGTGATCTTCATACCTTTACATCTGCTATGGAGCTGGAATTCTGGGTGCCTCCTCATATTGCTCGCGAGGAGAGTTGACAAAACCTCCATGAAAATTACAAACAGGTAAGGGAATAATGGGTCCCCTTGCCTTAGGCCCCTCCTTGCTTTGATCAGGTTTGTAGGTTCCCTATCTACCAGGATTGCCATAGAAGCAGTTTTTACATATTTCTTTACCCATTTTCTGAACATGGGAGGATAACCTATTGCTTCCAATGTATTGAATAGGAAGCTCTAGTTGATTGAATCATAGGCTTTTGCAAGATCCATCTTTATAGTGCAGTTCCTCATTCTCCTCTTAGCATTATACCCCTCTAGCAATTCCTGACAAAGTAGGATATTGGTGCCTACTGATCTCCCCTTGATGAATGCATTTTGCTCTGAGCTGATTAACTTTCCCATGCTTGCTCTCAATCTATTAGCTATTATCTTTGTGATAATTTTGTATAGGAAGTTACAGCAAGCTATTGGCATGAATTGCTTTAGCTTCCTTGCATTGCTTTGTTTAGGAACAAGATAAACATTTTATTCCATTCCTTGAGAATTGTTATTCTCTTAAGGAACTCTCCCACTGCTTCTACCACTTCTTCCCCTACAATATCCCATTGTTTTTGAAAAGATCTCCAATTGTACCCATCTGGTCTTGGGGCCCTATCATGATTCATAAAGAAAGTAACATTTTTTATTTCTTCCCTTGTTATTTCCTTTACCAATTGCACCTTGTCTTCTTCATTAAGTTTTTTAAGAGTTGCTAAAATCTCCTCAGGTATGGCCCTTGTTGTCATTATAGTGCCATACTGCCTAGTAAAGTACTCGAAGGCAACCCCCTTCTTACTTTCTAGGTCCTCATGGATCTGCCCCTACCTCATCTTCTAGCATTCTGATATAATTTTTGTTTCTCCTGGTTGAGATTGAGCTCATAAAATACTTGGTTCATCTTTCACCCACCTTCATCCAGATCATTCTAGATTTTTGTCTTGGTAGTGTATTGGTACTAAGCAATAGTTGGTTATACTTTTCCACCAGCGTAACTTCCTCTTTTCTCACTTGCAGATCATCTAGACTATCCAATAATCTTTTCTGGCATTTCTTTAGCTCCTCCAAAGCAGTAGCTTTAGCTTTTAACTTTGGGTGTAGTGTTAGGAAATTGATCTTAAAAAACACTTAAAGGAGTTCGAAATTGAAGAGTTTTCAAAGGAAGACGATTTATCAAGTATGATGTAGTTAGAAGAGCTTCTCCCCAATAGAAATTTGGAACAGAATTGGTAAACATCATAGATCGGGCTACATCTAACAAATTATGATTCTTTCTTTTAGCTATCCCATTTTGTTGTAGAGTATAAGAACAAGAAATTTGGTGGATTATGCCATTTGCACTGAGATATTGAATGAAATCATATAAGAAATATTCTTTCCTATTGTTAGTACGTATTACTTGATTAGAGGTTTCGAATACATTTTGAATGAGCTTGTGAAACTATTTAAAGACATGGCTTCAGATTTGTCCTTCATTAGATATACGCAACATACTCTTGTATGATCATCAATGAAACTAATAAACTAGCGAGTACCTGTTAGACTTATAGCTCTAGAAGGATCCCCCATATATCACTATGAATTAATTAGAACGATTTTGAGGATTTGTATTAGTGTTGTTTTTGCTTTGCTTTGCGAGGACACATCGCTCACAATAAAAAGAAATCTGGTCTTTATTGATGAAAAGTTATGGATATAACATTGAAATATGGAAATTTGGATGACCAAGGCGTTGATGCCATAACATAACATTGAAATTTGACATAATTGAAAGGGAAATCTTATTTTGTGATATAAATTTAGTAGGAGTACCCTTTCCTGAGTAGTAGTAAAGTCCATCTTTCTCCTCAGCACTGCTAATCATCTTCCCTGAACACCGGTCCTGAAATTCACAATAAGGGAAAAAAGTCACAATACAATCAATGTCCATTAATTGACTGACCGATAAAAGATTATAAGTTAACTTAGGCACATAGAGAATAATGTTTAATGTAAAATTTGACAAACAAACCCTCCCTTGACCAATAGCTGGTGACAACTTTCCATCTGCGATCCAGACATTAACTTTTCGTTCATATGGCTCATGTTTCTCAAAGACATTGGAAGACCGACTCATGTGGTCTAATGCACCCGTATCCACAATCCAGTAATCGTGACCTAGAGACTTTGATAATAATGATTGACACAGGTTAACTTTATGCACTAGTGCTGTGGTAGGAGTCTGGTGGTCATGCGAATTTGATTTAGTTGTGGTTTTTGTCTGATTCAAGAGTTGGTGAAGCAGTTCAATCTGTTGGGAAGACAAATTCAGCCCTATGGATTTGTCGATATTAGATTCTGCTACATGTGTCGCTCCACGTTTTTGCTGACCCCATTGGCTTTTAGGCTTCCAATATGGTCCCATGTAATTGCCAGCAAGTCTCATGGTTGTGGTAGGGCTTGTTACTGTGGTCAATAGAAGGAGATGAGGTTTGGGCTGAAGGGGTTACGGAGCTAGGTGTTTGGGATGAGGTTTGGGTGGTGGAAAACTCGTCAAGGGTTGGTTGAACTCCAACCATGATGTGGTTGAAAAAGAATTTAGGCTAATAGAATCGGTGGCTCTGATACCATGAAACAAGAGGAATTTAGAAAGGGATTAAAATTCTCTCTTCATTCGAATAATTCAAGGCAATTTATACAAGCTTATGTCCTAATTCAATGCTACTAACTACCAGATTTAGAAGGGAGAAACGTAGGAAGGTTAGATTTAGCATAGAAAAAGGAGAAAAAGTAGGAAGGTTAAACTTTTCTCCTAGATGATAAACTCCCTTAAACTATTTCCTAGAATTAACGGACTTATCTAAGAATAAGGAATTAATAAAGAGAAAAAAATAATTCTAACCTAGGATTATTCTTCAAGAAAAGTGATCAACAGATAGTTGAAGTCTACATTGATGTAGACTAGGTAGGGTCTCTTACTAACAAAAGATCAACTTTTGGGTATTGCACATATTTGTGGAGAAATTTTGTAACCTAGAAAAGTAAAAAACAAAATGTGGTATCCAAAAGTTGTGTAGAGGCAAAATATAGGGCACTGACTTAAGGGATTTGCAAAATAATATGGCTTAAAAGAGTAATAAAAGAACTTAAATCCACTCCAAAATCACGAAAATAAAAGATCTATATAACTTTTTGTCGATCTATATATTAATATAATTAAACTCCAGAGTTAATGAATATTTCTTACATATTTTAAAAACTTTGGCAATTTGATTGTAAGTTCTTAGTCATTGTACTTTACGAATTAATCATCAAATATAAGTTGCTTCCATATTACATTCCTTGTTACAAATATCTTTTAGAGTCTTACCTATACCTTCATAAACCAAAAACGAAGCTCCTATCTTTTTAGCCGAATATTCATGAGGTAGAACCCTTCTGTCTTGATTGTCATCAATTTCATTGTCAAAGTTGTTGTTGTCAGCATGAATCCCATCTCTCTCTTCCCATTGATGCCCTTCTTTGTAAATCTTCGACCAATCTAGTATGTTCACAGGCAGTGAAGCATGTCATTGAACTCCTCTTCATAACTTGCTCGATCTTCCTTGACACTTTCTTCAATGAAGCTCGCGAGGTTTGTATAAGTTTCTTGGTCTTTGTTGCAAAAACTGGCCAATTGTAATTGAAACATAAAAGTTGCAATATGGGCATGGAGTTTCTTGCTAGTTTTAAGGTCTCTGCAAGCAATAAACATGCATTACTCACCATTTCCAACTTGAATTCATTTGTTATAACCTAACTCTTTCACACTCTTGCATAGAGCCAGCGAACTCAAGTTGGCCCATGTATATCCAGCCATAAGCACAGACTAAGAGACTAGATTTGGTCTAGCCATTACTTTAAATAGTTGGTGCGAATAGTCTATTCTATGGAGCCTTTTGTAACAATTATTGAGATGATTAGTAGTGACAATACTAGATGCCAAAAGAGACTTCTTTCTTGTGTTGGGTAGTTCATTTTCATCTGTTACAATCTAAACTGGGTTAACTCTAGATCAAAAATTAAAACTTGGATCAATGATTCATGTATCAGACACCAAATTGATAAGAACAGATATTGTACTTGATCTTAGCTAAAAGGCCGAGAAAGATATGACTTTTGCAATCGTCAATACCATTCTTTCTCACCTATAGTTGCAAGCCTTAGGTAGGAAAGTGAAGGAACACCTATAGTTGCAAACTTTGGGTAGGAAAGTGAAGGAAAAAGAGATACAGGAACAATTATTCCAAAAGGAAATTGAGATGGTAGGTTTCATGGATTCTTTTACCGATTCAACCATGGAAAATGATAAAAACAAACAAAATCAGAAGTAGAAAAAAGAGGAAAAGAGAGACAATAGTTGAAATTGTTATTTTTGAGATTCGCAAATTTTTTTATAAATTTTTTCATGCACATGCAACGTGGGACCCATAAAAATTAAAAAAATAATGTTACCTATATTTTTTTGACGGAGGGTTAATGAAAATGTTAAGTCAAAGCTCTTTTTGAATGTTTCTGAAACATTAGGGTTCTTTTTGTTCGTGTTAAAACATTAAGGTCTAAATTGAATTTTAGTTCAAACCTTAGGGTCCAATTTGACCTTTTTGTCATTGCTTTGTAATAGATTCCATTTTACTTAAAAGGAGTTTCTAGACAAGTTATATTTTAGATTACCATGGACTTACTCACTTTGAGTTTTTCTCATATGTAGATTGTGCAAGTTTATGTTATGACCAAAAATCCTTTATTGGTTATTGTGTTTTTGTTGGAAGAAATTTTGTCTGATGGAAAAGCAAGAAGGAAAATGATGTGTCTAGGTTAAGTGCAAAATTTGATTATAGAGCTATGTCTCATTTAGTGTGTGTGATAATGTGAATATATTAGCTCTTAACTGATAAGACAAAGCATTAAGATTGTATTGAATATGTGATTTAATTGTAATCGAAGAATGAAGAAAAAGTATTTCTTCCTTAATTTTTCTGTAAATAGTACAAGGAATATATAGGACAATACAACCTTAATTACTCCTTAAATTAAGAAGAATTTATTTATTCTCTAAGTAATAAAATCTCAACTAATTAATAGAATATCAACTAATTATCTATAGAGAACCAACTAATTATCTCTTAGATAATCAACTAATTATCTCTAGAGATAATTAGCCGATTATTTCCATAATATCAACACTCCCCCTTAAGTTGGTGTACAGACATTGATCATGCCCAATTTGTATAAGTTGGTGTATAGACATTGATCATGCCCAACTTGCTTACAAATAACTCAAAATGTTGTCTTACGAGCCTTTTGGTGAAGACATCAGCAACTTTTTGTGTTGTTGGTACAAATGGTATGTAAATGAGTCCACTTTCAAGTTTTTCTTTTATAAAATGTCTGTCAATTTCCATGTCTGTCAATAAGAGACCTTGCCTCGTCAATATAAGTGTAGACTTCAACTCTCCTTTGATTACTTTTCTAGAAGAATAATCCTTTTCCTAGAGTTCCCTTTAAGTATATTAAGATTTTGTACATTTTGTACACTGCGTCCAAGTGTTCTTCGTAGGGAGTATGCATAAACTAATTTACCATACTAATGACAAAAGAAATATTTGATCTGGTGTGAGATAAATAGATTAGCTTTCTTACCAGTCGTTGATATCGACTTGTATCCATTGGAACTCCTTCCTTAACTTCACACAAATTTGAGTTGAATTTCATTGGAGTATTTGATAGTTTACATCCACTCATCCCAAGTTCTTTTGGAAGGTCCATGATATACTTCTGTTGGGTGACTACTATGCCTTTTTTAGATCCAACAATTTTCATCCTTAGGAAGTACCTAAGGGACCCCAAGTCTTTGATTTCAAACTCCTTTGAGAGATTCCTTCTAAGATTTTCAATTTCCTCAAAATTATCGCCAGTGACATTAATGTCCTCTATATACACGATTATAATTCTAGTCCCTTTTGCAGGAGTTTTTATGAATAGAGTATGGTCATACTGCTCCTGTAAGAAACCTTTAGACTTCAAAAATCTTGCGAATCTATCAAAGCAGGCCCTTGGTGATTGTGTCAACCCATATAAAGAATTTTTTAGCTTACATATCCTATTTCCAAAGCTTTCACTAAATCCTGGAGTAGGCTACATGTACACCTATTCTTCTAAATCTCTATTCAGGAAGGCATTTTTCATGTCCAACTGATGTAGAGCCCAGTCTAGATTAACTGCAATAGAAAGCAACACAGTATTTAACTTAGTGACAGGTGAAAAAATTTCTGAATAATCTATGCCATGGGTTTGTGTAAACCCCTTAGCAATGAGGCGAGCCTTATATCTTTCAAGTGATCCATTAGAATTTTACTTTACGGTGAACACCCATTTACATACAACCAGTGTTTTCCCTCTCAAAAGATCAACTTTCTCCCATGTTCCAACTTTCTCCAAAGCTCTCACCTCCTCTAGGATTGCATCCCTCTATTGAGGAATATTTAGAGCTTCTTGTATATTCATAGAAATGGAAACATTGAATAACGTAGAAGTAAATGCTTGAAATGATTTAGATAGACTTTGATATGATAAGAAGTTATACAAACGATATTTGGTACAAGTTCTAGAACCTTTCCTAAGAGCAATGTGTAAACCTAAGGTTTCATTTGACTTTGGAATAGATATTGGTTTGGGCGACACTGACTCAATAGAAATAGACTCAAAACTAAGATTTACCTAGTTCTTCTCCAATTTTTGGATTTATTCTAGGTTAGACTCTTGACCATGCTACATGTTGTCTGTGCTTTTCTGTCATTCTGGATATTTGCTCAAAAAGACTTTCCCTTTAAAAAGATTTACATCTTGTCTTGTACACATTTCATTCTTTTCTTGAAATTGAATTTGTAAAGAAATTGAAGATGAAACCATATATTTATTTTTTTTAGAAACTGATGTGTTTGAATCAGGGTTATAGAAAATATCTACATCACTGTGATAAATATAAAAAAACAATCTTCATTACATGCCTCCCCTTAAAGATGAGGTGAGAGAAGAAAAGGCTTATCTTCAAAAAAGGTGTCATCCATGGAAATAAAAAACCTTTTAGTTATTGGATCAAAGCACTTGTACCGTTTTTGAATGGAAGGATAAATAGTAAAAACACATTTTCATACTTTAGGATCAAGTTTTCCTCGAATATTGTCACGAATATGAGCAAATGTAGTACACTGAAACACTTTAAGAGGGAGATCATGTGATAATCGAGATGAAGGAAAACATTTATTAAAACAATTAAGAGGCGTTTGAAATTTTAAAGCTTTTGAAGGCATCCTATTGATCAAATATGTAGCTGTTAGGATAGCCTCACCTCATAAGTACTTTGGAGTACTAGTTGAAAACATTAGAGATCTTGCAATTCCTAATAGATTTTTTTTTCTTTTTGCCATTCCTTTTTGTTGTGTGGTGTCAATAGATGAGCTTTGATGAATAATACCTTTTTCAACAAAAAAATTCCTTAAAACGTTGCTGAAGTATTCTTTTCCATTATCACTTCTACAAACTTGAATTCTAGTTTGTTACTGTGTTTGGATCTTGTTATAAAAATTTTCAAACACCTTCTCAACATTTGAATTCTCATTGAGTAAAAATAACCTAGTGATTCTGATAGAGTCTAGGGATCTCTACTATATATATATATTTACTCTAGTATAGTAGTAATACTTCTCTTCTAAGCAGAATGGTAGAAATGACAGCAGAATCTTAGCT
>JANQBM010000009.1:12181433-12213801 GCA_025594535.1 Erythroxylum domingense | reverse complement strand
GATTTTATTAAAATTAAATTAATTAGAATTAGAATTTGATTTTAATTATAATTAAAGATATTTAATTTTAATAAAAAACTTATGAATTTTCTATAAATACGGAAAAAGCTTTTAGAAGCTAGCACTTCTGTCTTTTCCTCTCAAAAGCAGTTTGGGAATTGCTCTATGGATACCATCAGAAGCTGGACGATTGGACAGCTCGTGATTGATCGATTGGAAACGTTCTAAAGATTTTTCAACCGGAAAGCGAACAAGGTACGATTTCTAAATCGTTTAATTTTTTATTCAAGTTTATACAATTATCGGGATCCGCTCGGAATCCGTACAAATGTTTGTTTTTCGCTGCGCCCGTGATTCGATCCCGGTTGGATTCCAACAACTTTATCCATTAATTTTTAAATAAGGCCAAAAATAAGTCTGCACAATACGTTCACTTCCTCTCGTGTGTCATTTAGGGACCAACAGAAAGGATTTATGCATTATTTATTATGTGCACACGATAACACAGTGATTAAGAAAATAATTTATTAAAATGTCTAAGATAAAATTACAAAACAACTTAACAATTAATTTTTACATCTTTGAATAGCTTGATTTATTTTGTTATTTCTTCACTCGAATTTTCATGGAACTCTCTTATATTATATTCAGTTCTTCAATTGTTCATTTTGAACTTTTGATCACTTTGTTCGTCTAATAAACTTGATCGTTAAACTTTTTTATTGAATCTTTAAAAAGTTAAATAATTAATATCACTAAAGATATTAAGTATTAGTAGGAACGTATTTTTTATTATCAAAATTATGATTAGGACTCCATTTGATCCAACACATGAATTATGACTTGAGGAAGAGCAAAATGAATATTTAATATATCTAATTTAAAGAAAATAAAATTCAGACTAGCAATTCCACAGCTAATACTATTTAGAGTTGCTGGTAAATTTAGATAATAGTCATCCTTTCTTATGTTAGATCAATCTTTTTGACAAAATCAAAGTTGTAATATGTATTAATTAGTTATAATTAATAAAATTAATTAGTAGCATCATAATTGCTAACCAGAAACGATTAAATTCTTCATATATTATCTAAAAGCACTGCATATGTATATGATATTTATTCAAAACCATCAAGTTGTTATTTGTATCAACCAAAAATCATGTATATATACGATATGTTTTTGAAGTTGTTGATCAAGTTTTTGTGTAACAGGATTCATTTTCACTTAATACCAGCAAATTATTTGTATATATTTATTGCTAAAAGCTGTAGGGTATCGTTTGCTTATTTATTTGGAGTAAAGGAAAGAGCATGGTTATGAAAGGTTAATTTCCTCCAACAAGATGTTTAATAACACGGACTAAGAATGAACACTACCAAATCAACTGCGAGATTTGGAAGATTTTATGCTCGGTATCTATTGTATGAAAGGCGTTTTTTTTAATAATTAAATGTGTTTAATTTCTTTTGTATGTTCAAGTATACAACAGAACACTATTATCTATCTAATATTGCAAAGTTTAAACAAGAATTTAATTATGTTAATTTGTCTTCCAAAGGCATTGTCTGACATATATGGTTAAAATAATATGAATATATTATATTCTTACAATTTTTACCAACAGAAATAAATATTAGAATCTTTTGGAAAGAGATTTTAACATAATAATATGAGTAGTTTATAATTCTTTTCAAATTCACAATAATAAGAATTTTCACTTAATTCATATCCCAAGTTTGATAGACTTAAATCAGTATCACACGTTCGGATGTTTCATTTTATTGACACTCCCGTATTCCTTCTTAGGGGAGGGGCTGTAAGGTATCATTTGCTCTATATACATGACAAACTTTGCATAGTGAAGATTCCCTAAAAGAAAGCCAACATTGTAGGAATTGGCTGGTCTGAAATGTGATAGACAGACAAGAAAATGACGAAAACATCCCCTAATCACTCTAACAATCCCCCCAGAGCTTTTTCTTTTTTCTTTCGTTAATGTGATTCCAAACTTTTTTAAAAGAAAAAAGGCATGCAACCCTTCTACTTGTCTTGTATATCATTCTTCCATTAAATCTTTTCCTGGTAAACTTGCCAAAAACAACTTTATCCCAACTGGACGGCACTACCACCTTCTTTCTATTGAATCAAATGCCATGAGAGGTAGAGTGCTTCCCTTGTGTTTTTCATTTTGATTATATTGTTTCTAATAACTTTTGTGTTAATGGGATATCAAATTTGTCTCGTCTGCTATTATTGTTGCATTGCATTGACACATGCGTCCACTTTTTACATATTTACAATCTTTGCTTTTTGCCAGAGAAAGCTGATGCATAAAAATCCCTTTAATTGCGCTCTTTAATATTACCTTCTCTAAAAGTTAGCTTATCGGTATACATATCTTTGCATCATCATTGCGTCTCTTGACCCTCGATGCGAAAAAATTAATCATGAGGAGTTGAATTACTCAGCCAAAGCACGGCTATGGCAATTATATGTTACCCGCTTTTATCAACCTTTTTGTTCTTTTCCATTTTGCTTTCGGTTAAAAGCAATGTAAAACACAAATCTTTAGTTTTCGATCACCTAATGAGATTGAGAAAGAGTAGGCGATGCTTTCCTTCCTGTTCTTCACTTCGCAAGGTAGGATTCTAACCTTGAAATATAGTTTTTTATAGGCCAACATTGATCACTTAAGAGTTTGTTATCTACATGCACCAGAAACCATTGCCACCTTGTAATTTGTTGAAGCAAGCAATTTTTCACAATTAATATCCAATTGACTTTTGTTAATGCCAGACCTCTAGTCTTTTAGTTCTGGAAAATTTTGCTTCGTTACTACGTTGCTAATTCTTTATTAGTTCGTTTGCATGTTTGCTTCCTGCTACTAGGGCTAAAAGCTCTCCGAAGCCTCTTAATGATTTAGAATTCGTTCTATTTTTCTCCTGCAAGTGAATTAAATCTTGAAGGATTTCTGTGCATGTATAAAGCTGTTTCTGATGCTGTCTATTAACTCTCGAAAGTCTTAGCCGGGGTCGTGTGATCCCCATTGATTTGCAAAATCTGTATGATAGCGTCCAGATAACCCTCTAACTACTCAACTTAAGAAATTTAAGTTGTATGTACACTTTTTGTTGGGATGCACAAATGACATAGCTTATTTGAACATGCTGACACTATAACAATACGTAAGTTCTGTTATTTTCTTCTTATTTTGCTGAGCGCTCTTTAGTTACAGATTGAGATAAAATTCTGGTTTGGCTCCCATAGACACATGCCAATTATCGGCGATTTATGCAGGTTGATGAGGATGAAATTTACTGGAGAAGAAAGAAGAGTAAGGAAGAGTTGGAATGGTCACATAATGCCACACATGTTTCACAGCTAACTCAATGCTTTGGTAAGAATCATTCCCAAGTTATTTCTCAGTGCTTTCTGTTTTGCTTAGATATTGAGAAACCTTACGATTCATGAGCCTAATTCAATCATTCCATTGAAGTATGTTCTCTGACTTTACTGTCAGTTTGTGGTCATTTTAGCTAATGCTATGGTTGGACCACGAGCGTGGATAGAAGGGCTCTTTAATCGGCTGAGTACCAGACGTGACTATATTTTGACTCCTCATCAGGTTATTATTGTTTCCGCCAAGGTGGTGCGATAAGGAGCTCAATTAATCTCATAGTTCACCTTTATAAGTTTCACTAAGCTGGCATTCTGTTCTGCAATTGTTTACCAGGAACAAAGACTTAAAAAACTTCAAGAACGATTGCAGACGCCATTTGAGGAAACTCGTCCTGATCATCAAGTATTTTCATTATTGCAGCGATATTGTTTTCTGTGTCCTTACTGGTAACTCTTCAGTTTGGAGTTTTTGAAGGCTCTTGGCCTCATAGCATAGCACTGTGATCAAGAGATAAATCGCTTCTGAATAACATCTATTCTTAAAGATGATTAGAGGACTATGTAGAAGATTTTCAGTTTCTATCTTTCCCTTTTCAAGACAATTAAATTGTTGAGACTAGTGGCTCCAACTTTTTGGCAGGAAGCCCTAATATCATTGTGGAATGCAGCCTTCCCAGATGTTGCTCTCAAAGGCATGATCTCTGAGCAATGGAAAGATATGGGGTGGCAAGGTCCTAACCCATCAACTGACTTTAGGTAAAAGTATTTACATTCTGTCTGTTGTTGGAGGGAACTTTTCACAATTCAGTTGAACAAAGGTGCTTATACTTATTAGAGATCCGTCAGAATCTTAGAAACGATAGAAAAATAATCCGTAGCAGCATGTATCTTGATCATATATATAGTAGATGAGTTTTGAAGCCAAAATCCAGAAAGAAAAATGTCAAGGAATCACTTTGAAATAATGAATTGGTTGTGCTTCATTTCTTCTTCACATTGGTTTATGTCACCATGAACCAATTTGGGTTCACAGGGGCTGTGGTTTCATCTCTCTTGAAAACTTGCTGTTTTTCGCTCGGACTTATCCGGTATGTCTTCTCAACTCCTAAAATTTTCTCGACAACTGATATTTACAATATGGTTTGCTGAAAACTTGTGTTTTTGGTTTCCGTCATGTCTGTATTTTCCCCAAGAATGAATTATGAAAATTACTGATTGCACAAAAATACAAAATGAAGGCATCTTTTCGTAGGTTATTGTTCAAGCAGGGTGGGAATAGAGCAACTTGGGAATACCCATTTGCTGTTGCCGGCATTAATGTGTCATTTATGTTGATTCGGATGTTGGATTTACTCTCAGGTTTGGAGACTTTTCATCCATACAAGTTTCCGTTTCACCAAGTTCAGCTTAAATCCCACTAATTAGGAAAACAAATAACATTTATTTTAGTGTCAATATTTCAATAGAATATTTACCTGCTATCACAAGAAAAATTTACGTGTACGACCAATCTCGAGACACTTTCTAGCATTTAACTGGCTGTTAACTCTTACTAATTCGTTACTTCCTGCCATTTGTGTCTATATTTCCATCAAGTTTAAATATCACATTTTCCTCTAAAAGTAGATTTTCTCTGATAATCCCTCTCCTTTTTGCTGATGCAGAGAAACCAAAATGCCTTTCAGGAATTAATTTTGTGAAATTACTTGGAGGTAATAAGATTGTAGCACTAACCCAGTTCTGCTAAATTATCGGATATATTAACTTGTAACTGTACTTTCATAAATTGCAGAAGACGAAACTGCGTTTGATGTACTATTCTGTACAGCTTTCGAGTTGATGGATGCTCAGTGGCTTGCTATGCGTGCATCATATATGGAGTTTAATGTACTCTCTGTCTCCCTCATTCTCTATCTCACACAATTTGCTGATATTAAAAGCCAAGCCCGAAGTGGACTGTCCATAGTTTTGCACTTCGTGATGTACCATGTTCCCAATTAGTTGTATTCGATATCCACAAGTCCAAACATCAACTTATGTAGAAATTAAAATTTCTTTGCAGACATGAAAGCATAGATTTGTTTCCTATTGTTGCATTGACTCGTCAAAGTGAGTGCACTTGACTTTGTATGCGGCCCTTGACTGGGTCCTTCTTGTTCCAACAGGAAGTTTTACAGGTAACGAGGACACAATTGGAGAGGGAACTTGCTTTAGAAGATGTGCATCGTATAAAAGATTTACCTGCATACAACCTACTGTATCAATAGCTTGTTAGCGTTTTTTTTCTTTTCCCTCTTTAGACTGCTCTTATATGGTGTAAAAAGTTGTCCAGTTCTAAAACAATATTGCCGAATATACTAAACTTCCTGTAAAGCCTGATATTCTGAGGATTGTTTTATTATGGTCAAAATGTTAAATGGATTTGCTTAACTATAGTCCATTACATTGTATGCATTTAAAGAAACTACCAATAGTTTGTTAAAAGTTTTTCTTTTTCTTTTTTTGAAGGCTGTGTATTAAAATTAGTCCTCCAAGGGCTGCAACACCTGCTCGAAAAGCAGTACATCGAAGCTAATACAAGGCAGTGAACTATTTCATGAAAACCACAAAAATAGAGCTTAAGCTCAACCAAGATCCCAGAATAACTTGATGCCTAGGTTGAGATTGAGTTATGTCAAATAAGATTCCAGCTTTAGGCTACATCAACGCTCAAACCCTTCAACATGTTTTTAGTTGTAAGAGATACCTGAATCCAATTCAAGACATTGAAGCGAAGAGGCGGTTCTTCTACTGACTGTCCCCAAAGACTTTAGGATTCCTTTTCTTTTAGATTTGAGTATAATGAGCATCTAAATGCCAAAACAAACACTGAACAATCTTCTTTGTCGTTCTCATTCCCTGGATCTTGTAAACCTTTTCACTATTTCATTCTATTGGTTAGCAATGCACTGGAAGTTGCATAATGAGAATATCTTCTACCAAATTGGAGTGAAATAAAAGCAATTGAAGAAAATATGGTCCAATAATTCACTACAAGAAAAAGCCAATTAGCGACGAAAATTATCGACAGAAATCATAAAAATTCCGGCGGTAAGTCAAATACGTCACAAAAACGGCTGTAGGTAATAATTACTAACGAAGCACAAGGATTTCGTCGATAAATTTGTCGACAGAGATTAAATTTTTCGTTAGTAAATATGCCAATGATGTTTGTGCTGTTGATCGTCTATAAATATGCCGATGGACAATATGATTCTATCGACATAGTTACTGACTATTTTGTACCTTTCGTTGGTAAGTATGTTAAAACATTACCGACGGTTACCTTTATTCCATCAGTGAGTTTACTGACGGTTTAATCTGATGTCGGTAAATTTTGTGACGAAATTGATTATTCTGTCCCTAATTTTTCCATCAGTAAATGATATTATTTTACCGACAGAACCGTAAATATCAGTCAGTAAATGAACCAAAAATTTTTTTTAAAAATATACCTTCAAAAAATTTTATTAGATGTTGTTGTGGTTGATGCATAATTTAAATAGTTATGAATTTAATAGTATACATTTAATTTGTTTAAACAGAAATTTGATTGATGATATAAAGTTAAAAATATCTTAATTGATAATAAAAACATTACATTGTACATAATAAGTATTTGTAATTCAAATGAAATGATCAAAAGTACAATATTGATCTGGTGACAGAGGATGCTCTGATTGGTGCGATTAGCTGCTAGTCTTACCCTTCAGCTCATTACAGAGCTGAGTTATGTACTTCATCAATGCCTGCACTGTGCTCTAAAGCTCTTGGACTTGATTGGTTATGGACCGCCTATTAGATGTTGTTGTACTGGACGTAGAGGATTACGAATAACATGTATTCACAAATGAACGTAAGCCAAATATCTTTCCACGACAATCTCTACCACCCACTGCATGAAGATAGGTTTCAGTTTCATCAACATCTTCAGACTGCTAAGATTGTCGTTGAATGCTTTCTTGTATTTGGTCCTATCAGAAGGCAGTATTTAAATTATTAAGTGATAATTATTAAGCATTAATGTTAAACCATAAATTACAAATACATTTAGTTATCTACAATGGTTGTTGATGAATGTCGCACGTCATGCTTCTTAGTGTGAGTGTGCAAAAAGAGCTGACGGAGTGTAGGCCTCATGCCCATAGACTTTTCCTACATAAGAATAAAATTTTATAAGCGAACTAGAATTTATAAAAATTTTGGTAGAGTTTCCTTTATTTTTATGATATCTATCCCCTGTTTAACAATGAAAATAACTCAACAACACAGTCATATATAGCACCAAACATTTATAACATTATCATTCTTCATAATACACATATTTTCATTCCAAAATTCAAACATCAAATTTAATTGAAATACAGCTAAGTCAAGAAGTTAGAATATAAATGTAAAGTGTAGATACTTACAAGTCTCTCTGCATGCTCATTGTGGGAAATAGATCCTCCCGTATGTACGGAAAGACTCTCACCCCTGGTCCTCCACATCTGTTGGCCGAATTACACTTTGAAATGGACATTGCCTCAGGTGATGTTCAATACTACTGCCAATGATTCCATATTTGTTTAGAAATGTAAGGCGGTTGTACACTGACCCTGTGTATCATAACAACAAAGTCTTGATAACGTGTACGTACTCGTTTCTCCCATACTTTATAAATGATTGCGTCAAATTGAGAATCTCAAAATAATTCTTTCTGAAACAAAAGGAAAAACATTCAATTAATACTTATGATGCAATAATATATATCTAATTAAAGTATAAAAATGTTAATTAAAAAAGAAAATAATAATTTTTATTGTACCTCAAACTCCTAATAGTAAAATCCTTTATCACCTGAGAGATATTCTTCTATATGTAACCCTCAAGTTCAATCTTTTGCTTGAATTGTGATGTCATGTTTCTTGAGCACGGTCCAGATGGAATCAACCTAATATAAAAACAAATAAATTTATATCATTTTTAAAATTTAAACCTATAGCTTAATGATAAACATATAGTATTTCATGTATTTTCACTTACATATTATTGAAAATTATAATGTAAGTTCTTCCATCAGGTCCCTCAGCTCCAGGCTGGCAGCCGCCTCCTTCATCCGTATTGTTTACCATCTCTGTCAGTATAGGGGTAGTGAATGATGTAGGGTGGTGGATAGTGTAGCAGTAGGTACGGAAGGTGATATCTCATCTGCAAGTGTAGTAGCTAGAGGGAGAGGAGGTGTTCAGCTCCAACTGCTACACCATGAGTGCTTCACCTGTACAGTAAGTACCTTTGAATGATAGTCTAAATCTTGGTCGCATCATATCTTATCTTCTCTTTGGTGGCATATTTCAATCTAAAATTAATATTTGATTGAATTTTGTAGAAATATTACAATTTGATTTCAATATTTTTATACAATATATTGAAAAGGAAATAATTGATTTGTTGAATATAATATTCAATTAAAAATACAAATTAATCACTATCATCACTTAATTGTAAATCAAAATCATCTCCTCGCTCTGAAGAATTTGAATCAAACTCAGGCTCTTCTTTAGATCTTTAGCCCCCCTCATCTTCTCCAAATAAAATTTCAACATATTCGTTACACGGATCGTTCAAAGGTTTATTATACTTATATATGACAGATGCATTTATTTCATAAGCATCTTCCTAAAACGCTTCACTTTCAATCTGACTTAAAATGGAACATCTCTAGGTTTAACTTTGCAAACAGCCAACCAACCTGACTTATCTTGTCGTAAGCTGGGAAAAGGGACATAATACATCTGGATCGCTTGTATTTCCAACACGAAAGGTTTAAAATGTTGAAATCTTCTTCACTTGTTGATTTCGACTAGATTGTATCGGCTATGCAATTTTGTACCAACATTTAAAGTTGGATCAAACCACTTACACTTAAATATCATACTTCGCTTTATTGAAAATGCAGGGTACTCAATTTCAAGTATCTCAATAATTTTTCTATAATAATCCATCAATTCTCCCTATATGCGAACTCCAATATTTATTATTGCCATGCTATAACCATGATATTCTATATGATATTTGTATCCATTAACGAAATACATCAGATATGATTTAACAGTTCACAAAGGTCCCTTCGCAATATCCCATATGAACTTGTTCTTTATTGGATTTTCTAAGGCCTATAGGAAAGAAAATATTATATTAAACAGTATAATATCATTTGAACAATTAAATTTTATAATTCATTCATGTCAATATTTGTAAGTGAAAACTTACATATTGCTCGAACCATTTTGGAAAGTGTCTTCCAACTTCTTTATTGATATCATCCTATGTTTTGTCAGGTATGAGCTTGCGTCACGTTTCCTCGTATAATCTAAAAACATATTATGTATTAGTTATGAATGCCATTAAATTTCAAAACCGAAATAATCACTTGATACTTACTACACGAAAGGTTGAATCTTTTAATAATTTAATAAAATGTAATCATGGGTAGCCTTAATTTCTTCCTCTATTAACATTCTTCTTGTTAAGCACCCATATGTTCGTCCAGGATATGTGAAAACGGATAAGTTACCATCAACATCCCTAGTTCCTCCCCCATCGTCGTTACAAGGAACTTTTCTTTCTCTTGTGTGAACATTCGGCTCAAAATAATGTGAACAAAATGTATTAGCTTCCTCTACTAAATAAGCATTACATATTGAACCTTTAACTCTGGCCTTGTTCTTCATATTTTTCTTTAAGTGATACAAATACCTATATGAGCAAATAGGGCTATACCAATTTAGTTATTAAAACATGCTATGATATTAATTACAATTATTTTTGTTGAATTACCTCTTAAAAGGATTCATTCAATGATATTGAACTGGACCGGCTAGTTCAGCCTCATGTGCTAAATGGACAGGTAAATGGTCTATACATTCAAAGAAGTTTGGAGGAAATATCCCTTCTAACTTGGTCAAAATTACTGGAATTTCACTTTCTAGTTTATCCATTTTAACCAACTTGATTTCAAATGATGTTAAGCTTTTGAAAAACAAACTTAATTCTATTATTACTTCCCAAACCTTATTTGGTAGCAACTCCTAAAATACAATTGGAACTAGCCTTTGCATAAACACATGACAATCATGACTTTTCATCCCAAAAAATTTATACTTCCTCATATCGACACACCTTGCCAAGTTTGAAACATAACCGGGAAACTTTAGACTTTTTAACCATTAACACAATATTTCCTTCTATTTTTTATCCAAAGTGTAACATGCTTGGGGATATTTATCGGTGCAAAGATCTTTATGTAACTCATTCCTTTTGCAAAAAAGTTTTAAATTAGCTCGTGATTTTACATTATCTTTTGTCCTCCCTTTAATGTTCATTATGGTATTGAACAAATTGTCAAAAAAATTTCAATATGCATCACATCTAGATTATGACGTATCAAATTAGTTTTTCATTATGGCAAATCCTAAAAGATGCTTCGTTTTCTCCAATCAAAGTTTCTACTAATGCTTGTATTAATTTCATCAGCTTTAAATTCTATCGCTTTCAACAAGCCTAATTCCTCAATCTCCTGTAATATGTCTTCACCAGCTTTGTGAGGGGGATGAGATGATTTTACAATCCTATTCTTAATGAAATTTTGTTTATTGCTTCTATATAGATGATTTGGAGGAAGAAATTTTATGTGGTTATCAAACCAACATATTTTACCCCCATTTAGATGATAAAACACATTAGAATCATTGCCACAATAAGGATAAGCCAATTTTCCTACTGTGCTCCAGCCAGACAATATGGCATATGCTGAAAAATCCCTGATGGTCCACATCAAAGTTGCTCTTAACGCAAAATTTTGTTTCATAGAAACATCATATGTCTCAACATCATATTCCCAAAGATGCTGCAATTCAGGTATCAATGGTTATAAGAATACATCAATTTTATGCTTTGGGTTAGTAGGCCCTAGAATAATCACTGTCAAGAACATATATGCCTCTTTCATACACATCCATAGGGATAAACTGTAAGGAGTAATTATAACTGGTCGTGATGAATATTGCTGGCTAGATTGACCAAAAGATTAGAATCCATCTGTCGACAATCCCAACCTAACATTTCAAATTTTAGCTGCAAACTCATAATGGGTATCATTGAAATGTTTCTATGTCAATGCATCTAAGGGGTGACTCATTATTCTATCTTCCTGTTGGTGTTCATTGTGCCATCTCATTTGAGATGCAGTAACATCAGAAGCATATAGTTTTTGAAGTCTTAAAGTTAAAGAGAAGTAATAAATTCGCTTCTAGGTTACTAACTTATATTTCATAGAATGCTTTCTAGGTTTAAACCTACATTGACCAAAACATTTGCACTCTCATAATTCCACATCATCTCCCCAATATATCATATATCCAATTTGCAACAATCAATCTTTTCAACAGGTAAACCAAGACCCTTAATAAGTTTCTTCATATTGTAAAAACTATTAACCATTTTGTGATAAAGAGGCAATGATTCATTATACCATCCAGGAATTTTATAAAAACTACGATCAGAAATATGCCCTTTAGACTTTATGTTCTCTATTCTAGAAATTGAAGACAATTGAGTCTTTGTCTCACAATTTGGCCATAGTTCTTGGTCAGCTGGGTGTAGTAAGTCAAAAAACTGTTTTGATTGTGGGTTTGGTTCTTCTTTAACGTTTTCTATATTTTCCTGAAAGGTATAACCAGCTGCATCATAAACCATTTGTGTGTAAGAATTTTCATTTACATCCACATTATTTGTTCTAAATCCAATCCCCCTTCAAACTTATTTAAGTTTATTGACGATTATGCTTCATTACCCCTTAAGGTGCTACAAATCAATGGTTCTCCATGTCGTGTCAACTCAAAATAATTTAGGGCAAACCCTCTTCTCAACAAATGCCCATTCATTTCATCAATAGGAAGGAAAGGAATGTGTTTGCACTGTTTACATGGACATCTATTCTTTGGGCCATCCATATATGTAGGTTGAGAACATGTATAGTGAATAAAAGCTTCAACTCCCTTAACAAACTCAGGATTAATGAAACCATCAGGTGCTAATCGTTTATAAATCCAAGATCTATCAACATCACTTATTTCTGTAAATTTGTTAGTTTAAAACAGTGATTCCATTGTTAGTATCATTCATGTTCCCCAAAGTTTACAGAACATCTAAACTTTAGACAACATCCCCGAAGTATTAACAAATTGAATTAATCACCTACGATTGATTTCAAAAATATGGTACGTGGCATTGTTTACACCTATGAATCAAGAAAACAAGTTCTCGCTGTGAATCCTAGGCTCGTGGAATTTTTCACCGATAAGCCTCGCAAGAGCTACATCACAGGTTTCCAGCCTATATACCATTTTATGGGTTTATTATGGAACAAATTATCTTATCTATGAAACATATTAATTCCTTGTGCTAATACTAAGTTTGCATTAATTACATCAAAGTTAAAGTATTAATCGATCGAATTAATCACCTACAATTGATTTCAAAACTATGGTACGCGACATTGTTCATAACTGTGAATCAAGAAAACAAGTTCTCGCTATGACTCCTAGGCTCATGGAATTTTTCACCAATAAGCCTCACGGGAGATGCATCATGGGTTTTCAGCCTATATATCGTCCTAGGGTTTTATTAATGTCTCAAATCATCCATAACATCTCAAACTCATTCCACATATGGTAAATACTTTGACTATTAAAGAAGAACATAAAAACTCACCAATGATTATAATAATATTCTAAATAACAACATAAAATTAAGGCCTCCTTTGTATTCACACAAAATCTAAAAGTATCATAATCATATTATTAAAACAATACATATGGTAAATATTAATTGGACGACTAACCTAAATGGATGGACAACTTCAAACTACAATGAAAAAAGATGAGCGATGTTTTCAAGATATTATAGGGCCTGTGAAAAGAATATGAAATATTTTATATAATACACTTGTTCTAATACAACATCATAAACTAATGTGGTCTATCATACTATAGGAGTAAGATTATGAACAAACTTTCATTAGCCTATTTAATCCTTTAGAGTAATATTAAAGTAAGGTGCCAAAATACATAGTCTTAAAAGAGGCACAATTTATCCTTGAAGTGACTAAAAAAAGTAGACCACATCATACACGAATAAAGTCTTAAACATTATGTAAGAAAATAAGTCCAAATTATGCAAACTAATGATCATCATCAGGATTAAAACATATAAACTTGAGTGATTAGACAAGTTTAAATCCTAACAACATGGATTATTCATCATACCATACTTTAGTATTCCTGAAATTGTAATCATCATATTTTATAGATAATTTTAGTTTTAGGTCTGCTCAATCTGTCTTTGCAATATATAAAATTCTAGCAAAATATTATAGTTGAAAGGTCTCACAAGATATCAACAACTCAAAAAATCATACCTAAAAGTTCTCATAAAACATTAGAATTCAAAGGTCTTTCAAAACATCAACAATAAAAGCATCATATTTTATAGATATTTTCTCAATCCATCTATCTTTGCAATATACAAAAGTCTAAATGACTAAGTGCTTTAAATTAGTTTGGATACTTAAACTTTCTTTTAAATTTATTCTTTATAAGGTTTGGATTCTTAATCTTCACATGTCCAAACTTTCGACATTCATGGAAAATAATATTAGATTTATACTTTAAATTACTTTTACATTTTCCTTTGAGGTCTCCACTTTTAGTGAACTCCTTAGAACTCCTTTTTGCTTAAGTAGTTATTAAAATACATCATAATTTTGAAAATATTATTATCATCATCACATTCGCTTAAGGTTTTGAATAAGTCATCATCGATATCCCTTTTTGAGCTCTAAACATTATGTTCAATGTCTTACTTAGTTGCTTCATTCTCTTGCATTTCCATTAGTCTCATCTAAGAAGTGATTCACAAATTCCTTAAGTGATAGATTTTAAAAGTCCTTTGCCTATTATATCACTTTCATTTTAGCCTCTCATACTTTTGGTAAAGACCTAATAATTGTCCTAACTATCTTCACATTTGTGTAAGTCCTACCAAGATTTTTTAAAAGCATTTATAATTTTAAAAAAATTGGTGTGTACATATTGAAAATTCTTGAATATTTGTCATGCAAAAATAACTTGCATTGATACACTAACATGCTTAATTAACTTTGTTTCACTTAATTAGTACCTTCATATGTCACTTTTAACATATGTCATATCTTATATATGAGTAGTTTCATACATAGATACTTGATTGAATTCTCTCTTACTTAATGTAAAAAACAAAATATGCACATCAATGCTATATAGTCTAATGTTATGTTTTTCAATTTCATTCCATTTAGTTTTAACTTGGGTATAGGTGTGGTTATGTTATCGATAGTAGTGGATTTTAATGAGATGACTCCATTTTATATAATATGCTATAAATTCATTCTTTTATCCAAAAAAATGTAATATATATGATAAAAGAAAATATTTAATTCATGCTTTTCAATTCGTGTAACCACTACTAAAAAAATGATGATGTGTGAATTTTTCCCTTCTTTTTTAAATGAAAATCTTAGGTTAACATAATCTTTACTTGAATACTATTAGGTATGCACTAATGGAATTTAGTTTGGGTACCAATTATTGGCCCTAAAGCACCTAAGAGACAGATTAATTAGGTGACTCTATATTAACCTAACTTGTATGATGAATTAGGTGACTCTATAGTAATCTAACTTTCTGACAATTTAATAAACACTTAACGAGCATGGTCATGATTAACTTCTTGAATTATGTAGAGATTATATCAATGACAGATATGAGTGCAACTTGATGGAATTTTTATAAATAATAGCAACACATAATATGAAAATATGTAATCATAATTAATCCCATTTAATAAGTTGTTACGAAGTGTAAAGGTAAGAGATGCATAAATATTATGTAAAGGTAAGAGATGCATAAATATTATAATGATTAAGTCCTCCTTGATATACATCCACTCTTAAAACCAATCTTAGGAATTCTAGTTGACCATAAACTCTTCCTTAATGCGTAAAGAGGAACTATCAGACAATATTCCTTCATAGATGAAGAGTAATCCTTACATAACCATCCTTTATAAGTGAAGAGTAGCCCTTACATAATCTTACATCTAGGGTGAAGAGTAATTATAACTCAGTTAAAGTATTTACAATAAGCACTATACCTTTAAGCCAAAATCAAAACTCACAAATTGTTTAAAAGGAATTCATATGCTCTTTCCTAATAAGAGCTTATTAGTTGCACTTATTAATTGTAATTGTAAAAGAAAGGACAAAGGAAATAGATCTCGAAATCACTAGCTCTGTAAGAGGCATGAGGATTCTTCTGGATTTAATAGATCCACAGAAATAGATCCCTCTTATAAAAAAAAAAGAATCCCTGCATTTAATCAAAACCTAGATCATCTCACTTTATTGCTTACAAAAGCACAAACAAAGAGAGTCTAATTGCTAGAGAGACCAAGAGAGTCATTCGGTAAGAGGGAAGCAACAGAGTTGTATTGCAACAAAACAACAAATTGGAAAATTAGGTTTTCTCCTTTTGTTTTTAATTTAAAATATCAGTAATGAAAAATACTTTGTCATACGTAACTAAAACTTCACATAAAGAAAATGAATTGAACATGTTTTATATAATAAGAAAATTTTTATCACATGTAGAACTAGAATCTTATAATAAAAGAAGGATAAAGAAAGACTATCACAAGTTGTAACTGACAGTTATCTACACATATAAGATAGCAATACTATAACCAAATTTGCTTGTTATACATTCCCTATAAACTAATATTGTTCATTCCTTATAACAAAATTAATAGCTAAAATAATTAAGCTTGAATGTTGTAAAATTATATTTAAATGAGTTTATAAATCAATAATATAATTACATCAACCTATACAGACATTCAACATAAAAAAAACTTACCATTTTGTAAACAAATGTAGTTTTTGCCTTGAAGTACAAAACATTCAATTCTAACATGATTATATTAACTAATTAGATTGTATATTAACTTTGATCACTTAACATTATAAACAATGAAAATACTACAAAACTAGGCCCAAATTTGAAACAAAACACCATTTATTATACAATTTTAGTAAATAGGAAGGTTAAGAAGTCTCCAATATATGAGAACTATTTATAATGAAAATGGAATTATAAATGAACATCTAATTCATTCATTACATATCTAAAATCTCATATTTAAAATCACTTAAGAAAATAATCGACATTCCTAATTTTAATATCAAAATATAAACAAAATTATACTCAAGTCTAGCTATATCCCAATGTCAACTACGCATTAAGTTAAACTTAAAAATCTATTGATGTGCCTGAAACCTTAATCAAAATCCCCAAATGAAATTACAATCAAAATATCCAAATTCAAACCTAATCAATTCAACAAATAAGTTGGAACCTAATTCTATGCAACTTGAATTCAAGATGGAAGCAATTGAATTTCAATGGATAGCAAATCAAAAGCTAGTAACAAAATAACCCTAAAGTCATTATCATTGGGATAGATAATGATTAAAATTGAACTCTATTCTAACAAAGCAGGAATAGTTTCAATCTCAAATCCCTTCTATTCAATCTTAAATATACACTTCAATCTCAAAACCCCTTTTCTTCCAAACAATGCAACCAATGATTATACAGAACCTAATTATAGTCATAGACAATATTTGTATATTATTCTACTTTCACTAAAAATTGCCCTTTAAAAACAATTACAGAAATGGAGTTACAGAAATGGAGAAACATATGTTAGCAAGTTAGCAAGTCATGCAAATCACAACAAATGGAGAAACATAATAATAAAATTAAAAAAATGGAAAAGCATAATCGTGAACTTACGATGGACAACGACGACAAAGAGAGAAGAAACTGCACGCAGACATGTGATGGATGATGACAGCTAGGAGAGGAGAAGATGCAGACGGGTGATGAAGAAGGACAATGACGGTGAGGAGAGGAGAAGGAGAAAAAATGGAGAAGGAATAGAGGAAAAAACAAGGGGGAAGGTTCAGGGTGTGTTTAACCCCAAACTGAAACAACGCCGTTTGGTATTAAACCAAACGATGTCTTTTTCAATTTTTTAAAATGACTAATGTGAAGTTAACAATGGAGAGGGAAGATCGTTGAAAAATAACCAATGGAATACATTATCGTCAATAAAAAACTAACGCTGACTATTAAACAAAGCATTTTCGTGTAATATTCACAGATAAAACTATATCCGTCAGTAACATTCTTACGCTATTTAATTATGGGAAGCATTCCTGCTTAATTTACTGATGGAAATGACTTTTTCGTTGCTATATTCCCTTAGAAAATTTGAACGAATGTTTTCCCTTCACCTTTACCGACGACAATTTGGCCCATTAGAAAATGAAAATTTTCACGACAGTTTTACTAACAAATATTAATTTTTTGTTTATAATTAGCTATGGAATTGAGTCCGTTGGTAATTTTCTATTGCTAATGTATGGTTTTCTTGTAGAGATTCCTTTCCTTATTAATAAAATGAACATATAAGAGATTGTAGTGTTGATGCTTGATTGAGCCTATCCTTAGTCCATAGCCTCTATATGAGATTTAAGATGGTTGTGTTTTTTTTACACTAATTTTGTGTATAGAAATGTCAAGTATGGCACTATAAATATCTTTAAATAAGTATGGTTGGTGAACTTCTTAGACTATGCTTAATCCAATGAAGTGAGTCTTGAGTTCCTAAATTCAGATCATATTCAAGCACATTCCATATGATATCCTCTCCTTAAGAAGTGCTTAAGCCAAATCCATTAATTATTACAAAAGATGATATCATCTCTTACATTGTCAGGGATGGTTTGTCTTAAGTTCCTAGAGGTTGAGAGCTTTATGAGAAAGGTCCACATCTTGCTATTATTATACCAAAACTAGGTGAGTTTTTTTTATTTCCAACTTTGAATTTAATGCAACTACTTGTAAAACCCCTCAACACCATCACGTGTTTGATTTTCCATTAAGTGTTGTACCAAGCTTAATGTTCCAAATACATTGAACCTTGAGGAAGTAGAAATTCATCCCCTTGATCCAGAGAGATTCTTTATCTATTAAAAAATTCCACAATCATTTGATTTTATTAATTCTAATTCATTTGACCTCTACCCTCTTCTTTCTTTTTTGTATACATATATGACCATTTAATTTTGACATTGATGACGTTGTTACTATTACAAGTCATATAAGGCCCCAACACATACCTTAGAAGTATTATAGCATGTCTAGAGTGTATTAAGAAGTGAACATAAAGAATTAAGTGCATCTAAGCATAGTAAGGGACATAATGGTACTTAATGTAAAAGACATGGATAAATTGGTAATTTGTCATAAATGAAATTAATTGATGAGATTATATTCCAATGTGGGAAATAAAGGAAGAAGAAGGACCAAATGTGCAATTTTTTTAAAGTCAACACATGGACCAATTGGATTAAGGCGTGTGTGACTAATAAGATTAAAGCATGTGTAAACAATAGGATTAAAAGCATATGTAAACAATAGGATTGAAGCATGTGTTTCATGAAATGGACATGAAAGAGAGGAGAGAGGGCCGTGCATTTAGGGTTTTGAATGCCAAATTTTCCTCTTCTCATTTTCTCTCCATTTCATCTTCTTCATCATACCATTTTGCAAATTAGGAATCAATCTAATCCTAGGTGGAAATCAAGGTAAAAGTTAGTGATTTTTCTCTTCAAATTTATCCTTTCTTGCTTTTCTCATAGAGAGCTAGAATTATAAGGATGGAATTAGCATTAAGAAATGTATTTGTGGTGTTTCTAGTTGGTGAATCAAACAAAGCTAAAGGAGAAAAAAGAAGGAAAAGTACTAAAAGAGTTAGTTGCCTTATTTCAAGCTTTAGGACTACACTTAATTTAATTTCTATTTTTGCATGTTTGAATGGATGCAAAGATTCATTTGGACGTGAAATGGTTGCTGGAATAGTGCCTTGGTGTTACTTTTGTTGATTGAAAAATAGATTACTAGTTTTACAATCAAAACTGCAAGTATATAGGTCGCAACTTGTAGTAAAAGGCAGATATCGATCCTATAGGGATTGTGCTTAGGCGCCACTTAATTCATATTGATATTTGCTTAAGAATCAAAATTTTTATGAAAATAAACTAGAAAATTAAATTAAATTAAACAACTAATAATGGACAAATGATAAGGCAAAAATGAAGAAACTTGGAATTCAAGATTTTAACAACTAGAGATCACTTTTTCCCTATCTTATCTCCCTCCTATTTTGTTAGTTGAATTATGCCTCACCTAAGATGTCCTAATGTCTTAACTACCCTCTCTCAAGGTGTAATTAATTATCCCTAACTAAATTAAATGAAGATGATTAATCTCTCAGTTTACAAAATCAATCCACCAATTCAACTAGTTATTAAGTTATCCTATTGGTGATCAACTAACTACCCAAGATCTTTCTCTAACTAATCAATTAACTCAATGAATGTAGGTCTATAGGGTGTCAATTCTTATTGTACAACCCTACACAAATTACCCAACTCAAGCTCTCAATATATTGCAAGGTAACATTTGTCAAAGGCTTTATTTATTCAAATCAACAAAATAGGAGTTCAACAAGAAGTTCATAAGTAATCTCTACAAATAAATTAGCCATTCATAATGGCATTAACATCATCAACAATCAAATAATCCATCATACAAACGCTAGAGGAGAAATGAAGAAAGAAAACTAAATGAATCAAACTCCTCCTCTTCTTTGCCCGAATTTGGAAAATTTGACGTTGGTATGCTCTTTTTCCAACTGTAAATGAAAAACCTTAAGTCTCTACCTCTCTCAAGACTATAAATATGTGTTTTTACTTAAGGAGACAAGTCTCCATGATGCTCCCTTCATCCATAGGGGTTTATAACATTATATAGCTATGAAAACTTAAAAATTAAGTGAACCCGCGTGTATCTTTAGGTTAGACATCCCACGATCATGGGAATTGGCATAAATCCTACCATCGTGGGTTCTTGCATTATAATTCCTCATCTTCTCTTCTACTCTCTTCGTCTCTAGCTCAATGGAAAAGGTGACCACCCTCCAATCCTAAATCAAAATGATCAATTCTTACCTAAATCAACTTCAAACATAAAAGAACAATACTGAAGATTAAACTAAACAAAAACATACAAAATAAATCCTAAAACACAACATTAATATTCTATCATGCAAGAAACACATGCCAAATATTTAGAAAAACACACAATAATGTATAACTATCAACTTCCCCACACTTAAATCTTTGCTTGTCCTCAAACAAAATCAAATATAGTCAATCAATTCCATCACTTCATTTTCACAAAGATCAAAGTATGTAATCCCTCAACTTTTGGCCAACTCGCATGTCAAGCTACTATATATATCATGACTACTTTTCATTAGTGTACATAAGCAAACTCACCATATGGCACCATTACTCAAAGATAAGTATATATGCAAAATGAATGTGTACATAAGCAAACTCACCATATGGCACCATTACTCAAAGATAAGCATCTATGCAAAATGAATCTTCCTCACGGTTTCACTCATTTCTCTCAAGTATTTGATGGTTAGTGTTTTGCTCAAGCTCCCCATAAGAAACTACACTACCATAGGATTGCTAATACACCAATTCTCCTCTACAATGATTACATGCATAAATAGAACAAAATGACTTGCATCAGGTTGTAAAGTGGTAAAGGTTAAGGTGGGTAAAAAGTAGCATTTTGTAAAGTAATAAGTGGACAAAGGGATGACCAAACATAATTCTAAGATACACAAGTGTAAATATACTACTACTCCACACTTATTGATGCTACTAAAATGTTCTTCCTTTTTCTTTTCTTGTTTTCTTTTTTCTCTTTTTTCTTATTTTTTCTTCTTTTTTTCCTTTTCTATCAAATGGAAGAAACAATGAACATAATAGTAATTAAATACAATGTGATTCAAGAGCAGGAATATCACTCAACTCATCTCGAAAAAAATTATAGCAAAAATCCCAAACTAATGCATCGCTTAATACTCTACTAAGATTGTGAATAGGTAGGTTAATGGGGATTCAGGTTTTAAAACGTGGGGTGTTTCCAAGAAACAAAATGGTTAAGGCTCGATGGAGGTAATAAGGGATAATAAAAGGTAGGTCGTCCATGCTAAGAGTTAATACAAAAAGGGCCTTAATCATATCTATTAAGCATGCATCCAGTATACTCAATCCAATTCAAAGCAAGTTTTGAAGGTAATAACCTAAGGAAGCATCAAATAAAAAAAGAAATAAAATGACTATAGATGGATTCATATGGGCTTAATCCTCACATTGGCTCAAATGAAAATTCATTATACATTTTTACACTACCTCCTTACTCAAGTGTCAAATTATGGTTCACTCTCTACTCAAGTGGCCTAATCCAAGTTCAAGCATGCATTCAATCTCAATCCAACTAACATGATAGAATCTCATGGCAAACCAAATCAAAATGATTCAAGTTTGGTTCCATTGCTTAACACAAAAATATAAAACAACCAAATATGCCTAAAACATGCATCCTAATTAACAAAATGCAAACAGTGACTAAAATAAACTAAAACAATGCAATTAACAAAGCCAATGTCACCCCCACCACACTTAAAGAACACATTGCCCTCAATGTCACAAGGCAACCACAAAATAAGGTAAAATGACATCAAACCAAATAAAAAGACAAATCAAATAACAAAGTAATTAAAACAATGTAAAAAGTTTAGGGTAAGAAAGCTCATGGAGATTCTGGTGGCGAAGGCGTTGGAGAAGGGACTTCAATATTATTCCTTTGGATGAACTTGAGGAATTTCTTCTTCATATACCACTACTTCTTATGCACTTGTCTTATCAGGGTATCGAGCTCATTAATTTGCAGTGTCATTTGTTGATGGTTGAGACCATTTGGTCAAGGATTTGCTAGAATTTGTCGACCTCTACTGCTGCGTTTGGTTCCTCTTTTGCTTCTTCTTGGGGCTCTGAAGGCACCTCAGATGTGGATGGTCAAGAAGTGGCTGCATCCTCGCTCTTCATATTCTTAACAGTTGTGCGTTTTTAAGGATTTTAGAGCTCCATAGAATGGGGCTCCAAAATTTTAGAGCGTCTCTAATAAGGGACATCAAAAACATCATATCAAGCTGTACACACACTATCCACATCAAGGTTATAATATAAAGCCAAAGTAATAATGTATGACATGCCAAAATAAGAGCTCTTTTTATTAACACAACTTACAATAGATCGAAAAATCCGATAAGGGGTATTTATTTTGATTTTTAGATCCATGCAGCAAAGGAACAAAAGTTCCTTAGCTAAGCACTTATTACTTTCAGTTTTGTTAAAAACCATTAAGCCCGTAAACTTATGAAGCAGTAAGTGCTCGGAGCTATGAATTAAAGTATTTGATGCATTCCCAGAGTCGAAATTGGTTTTACCCGTTAAAATTTTCCAATAATCATCCACATAAAAGTCATCACAATCATCCAAAACTTTAATGTTCGATAAATCAAAAAGCCCATGAATGACAGTATAATCAAGTTTATAAGCATGGCCACCGCTAAAATTTCTTCATCTTCATGAAGATCGAATGAAAAAGAAAGGACAAAAAAGAATTTTTTTAACGGTTTAGGGAATGGAAACTAAACTACCTTTTGGCTTTCCCCGAAACTAATTTTCGATTTTTGACCCAATCTTTAAACAACTCAAAAAAACAATTAATAAATTGAACAAAAATTTATTTCTTTTCAAAGTCCTAGAACTAGAAAAAAAATATTTTTCAATTATCAAAAAAAAGAAAAAATTGGGTCTTTCGAAATCCTAATTTGAAGTGGCTCTTTCGTTCATTCGTTGGAAAGAGGGAATTTCTTCAAATTTAAGCATTTGAGACATCCGGAAACAATATTTTTTTATTCATTCGTGTGCTCTTTTTTAGGCTAGTTCTGTATTCTTTCTAAATTTAAGGCCTAATCGATGACTCACAAATAATAAAGGCTTTTAATTCTGCAAATTGGGCCAATTCCAATTTTAATTGACCAGCTACTTGTTTCATAGCTTTAATTTGAGCTGTAGAGCCCACTCTAGAGATAGAAACACCCACATTAATAGCAGGCCTTATTCCGACATTGATTTTGAAAAGGGACTTTTGGAACACCAATAGGCATAAAATTGAAATGTGGTCAGAAATCTATAATAGAGTCTGACCACAACGACCGAATTGATTATCTTCATGCATAAGGATGCTAGATTACCTAATATAAAAGGTTTCAAAATCATCACAAACCTCCCTTTTCTTTCTATTTCAATTTCTGGATTATTATATGATGATTTTGAAACTTTCCATATATATAGAAATAGAATATAAAAATATAAAGAGATAGACTAGAAACGCTTATGTCAATGACACCAAAGGGGATATTAAATGAATGGAATTAAACTAAAAATAAGTAAACAAACTACTTTTTACTTGTTTTATTATTTATTATTATTTTTCTGATAAGATTCCTTTTTATTTTCATAAACAAGCCCACGATTACCGGTCTTTTTTTGTTCCAACAAATACTAACTATTAGGAAATACAATGGCTTATTTGATTCAAAAACTCAAAGGGTTGTTGAAACAACAATCCGTAGCAGGATGCTTTCCATTCTTATGCGATAGAATGATATAGAAAAATATGAAATTCGGCACAAAAAATGGCCTCCATATCTGGTTTACCTTCTCTAGAGACTTAAAGGCACAGTTCATTGGTAGGTTTCTAGGCTGTAAGCTTCTTTGGAGCCATTGAAGAAGAAAAATCTACAAAAATTAAGAAAGAGAGAGATGAGCATGCTTTTAGAGAGAAAAAGAGAAAATCTTACTAAATCCTTATATTCTTGAGTGATTAATGTGAAATAAGTGTAAAGGAATAAAAAATTGATGGAAGAAGTGAAGAAAATACCAAGATGTGAGTGAAAGATGAAGGATTAGAGAGGTTGGGAGAGTGGGTGTCGTGGTTTGTAGAGAGAAATTGTGAAATTTTAAAAAATGAAGAAAGAAGAAGAGGGGGGAATTTTTTTTTTTTTTCAAATGATGGATCCCACGATCATGGGAATCCCTATCATTCCCACGATCATGGGTTAAGGCTCCAGAAACATTCTGAAGAGCCTTCCCATAGTCACGGGAAATAACCTCATTCCCGCAATTGTAGGTTAAGGCTCTAGAAGGATTGTGGAGAGCCTTCCCATGGTCGTAGGAAATATACCAATTACCACAGTCGTATGTTACTCCAATTTTTTCAACTTCTTAACCCTCTTTTAAGCTTAGCATACATTCTCAACATTCAAACAACCTGCAAACACATCAAAATCACCCAACCAATAAGAAATTTGAAGAGAGAATAAGTTAACATAACAAAATCCAAATAAGCACTAAACACACTCAAATCAAACATAATCACAACCAAATAAATCAAGTAAACAAATAAACAAGGACAAATCAAAGAAATGTAAACATGCTGAGTTAAGGTCATTAGCTTGACCATTCCACATACATTCATGATAAAGTGGGAGAAAGGAAAGAGATGACTTCCCTTTCTTATGAATATGTCCCTCTATAATATGACATGCATCTATGCCCATTGACCTTAAATGCTTCACCCTTATCATTTTCTAACCTCAAAGCTCCATGGGGAAATACTTGAAGGATCTTAAAGGGTCCACTCCATCTTGACTTGAGCTTTCTGGGAAATAACCGAAGTCATGAATTCAATAAAAGCTCCAAGTCTCCATTCTTAAACTCTTTCTTTTTTATGTGAGCAGCATGCCACTTTTTTGCTCTTTCTTTGTACAACTTAGCATTTTCATAAGCTTCAAATCGCAACACTTCCATTTCTTCAAGTTATAACATTCTCTTCTCACCTACTAGCTTCCATTCCACCTTTGACTTCCTAACTGCCCAATAGACACAATGCTCTAACTCCAATAGTAAACGACAAGCCTTGCCATGAACAAGTTGATATGGTGTGGTACTTATCGGTATTTTGAAAGTTCTCCTGTAAACCCATAAGGTATAATCTAGCTTCAAAGCCCAATCCTTTATCATCTAGCTTCAAATCCCAATCCTTCTTTCTTGACGGGCTCACCACCTTCTCTAAGATCTTCTTCAACTCTCTTTTCACCACCTCCACTTGGCCACTAGTTTGGGGGTGATAAAGGGTAGCCACATTATGATGAACATTGTATCTTCTCAGAAGAGCCTCAAATTGATTGATGCAAAAATGACTCCCTCCATCACTTATGAGCTCTCTGGGTACCCCAAATCTAGTAAAGATCTTATTAATGAACGTTTGAACTACTTTTCCATCATTAGTTAGAGTAGCTATTGCCTCAACCCACATGGAAACATAATCAACCCCAACCAATATGTTAGTGTTACCTAAGGAGGATAGGAACGGTCCTATGAAGTCCAAGCCCCACACATCGAATATCTCCACCTCTATGATGTTTGAAAGTAGCATCTCATCCCTCTTTGATATGTTGCCCACTCTTTGACATCTATCACACTTTAAAACAAAATCTCGAGCATCCTTGAACAAGGTTGGCCAATAAAATCCACACTCCAAGATTCAAACAACAGTTTTGTTAGCTCCATAATGTACTGCATAAAGTAAGTTATGACATTGCATCAAAATTTTAGGCATTTCATCTTCAGGCACACACCTGCGAATCACACTGTCAGCACGTATTTTATAACCTATAGGTTCATCCCAAATATAATGAGAACTTTGAAATAAGAAGCACTTCTTTTGCTAATATGAAAGATCAGTAGGAAGAATACCAACTGAGAGGTATTTTGCAATATCTGTAAACTAAGGATGAAAAGGATTTTCTACCATCAGGAAAAATCTCCTTGATTTCCACTTCTTCTTCATGGTGTCCCCCTTCAAGTCATGATAAGTGATCCACTACAACATTTTTTACTCCCTACTTGTTTTTAATCTCAATGTTGAATTCTCAAAGCAGAAGCACCTATCAGACGAGCCTAGCCTTGGCATCCTTCTTAACAAAGAGGTAACATAATGCTACATGGTCTATAAAAATAATAATTTGTGAGCCTAAAAGATAAAAATGAAATTTTTCACAAGCAAATACCACTACAAGCAACTCTTTCTCAGTAGTGTGTAGTTCAGTTATGCTCCTGTCAAGGTCTTGCTTGCATAATAGATAGCATGCAACCTTTTCTCCTTCTACTGGACAAGTAAACAATCAATAGCATGGTCAATTATATCACACATAATTCGAAGGGAATAGACCAATCTGTCAACGTCAAAATGGGTGTTGTTGTAAGTGCCTTCTTTAACTTGTTAAAAGAATCTAAACAATCATCATCAAAAATAAAAAGAACATCTTTAACTAATAAATGAGTTAAGGATCAAGCAATAAGAGAAAAATCATTGATGAACCGTCTGTAGAACCCTGCATGAACAAGGAAGGCTCAAATACCCTTTATGCTGATGGGAGGTGGTAGTTTTTCAATCACTTCAATCTTAGCATGATCCACTTCAATCCCCTTGCATGAGATCTTATAGCCTAATACAATTCCCTCACCATGAAATGACACTTGTCCCATTTTAAGACTAGATGAGACTCCTCACATATTTGGAGTAATCTGTCTAAATTAAGCAAACAATCATCAAAATAATTTCCAAAGAAAGAGAAGTCATCCATAAATACCTCCATAATGGTTTCATTCACATCCACAAATATGGCCATTGTGCTCATTTGAAATGTTGCAGGTGCATTGCATAAACCAAAGGCATCCTCTAATAAGAGAAAGTCCCATAAGGATAGGTGAAAGTGGTCTTCTCTTGGTCTTCCAAGTATATAAACACTTGATTGTACCCTGAATATCCATCAAGAAAGCAATAAAAAGAATGACCAGCCACCCTCTCAATTATTTGGTCCACAAAAGGTAAAAGAATGACCAACCACCCTCTCAATTATTTGGTCCAAAAAAGGTAAAGGTAAATGATCTTTCTTAGTGATCAAATTTAGCTTCCTATAGTCAATTCACACTCCCCAACCTGTGATTGTCTTAGTAGAAATCTTTTCACCATATTCATTTGCTATCACTGTCATGCCACCCTTCTTCGACACACACTATACTATACTCACCCACTCACTATCTGAAATGGGGTAAATAATCCCCACATCCAAAATCATCACTACCTCCTTCATAACCTCTTGCAAGTTTAGATTTAACCTTCTCTGTCGCTCCCTCACAGTTTTACATCTGTCTTCTAGGTTAATCTTATGCATCACCACATTGGGGCTAATCCCCCTAATATCAGAAATTTAACACCCTATAGCTCTCATCCTCTTCTTAATGGTCTCCACCACTTTCTCTTCTTGCTCACAATCTAACTTATTGGAGATAATGATGGGTAGAGTACAGTTCTTACCTAAAAAGTTGTATCTCAAATGGGAAGGTAAGGGTTTAAGCTCTAAAGTGGTGTGCTTCTCTAAATCAACTTCCTCATATAATTCCTCTTCTTTCACACTCTCATCCCTGTGCACTTCATTAATTTCATCAACTTCCTCTTCAAACTCCTTCACACATTCATCCATAACATCAATTTTCATACATACATTATCATCCATCGATTTCTTCAAAGATTTTGACATATTAAATTCAACCTGTTTATTACCAATTCTCAACACAAGTTTCCTTTCATACACATCAACTAATACTCTACTAGTATTTATAAAGGGCCTACCTAAAATTAGTGGACAATTTATATTAACTTCAAAATCCATCATAACAAAATCAACAGGAATAATAAATTTGTCCACTTTTACCAACACATCTTCTACAACTCCAAATGGCCTCTTGATGGATTGATCCATAAGTTAAATTACATTGGATGTTAGCCTGACCTCTCCTAGTCCCAATTTCCTGAAAATAGACAAAGGCATCAAGTTAATACTTGCACCTAAATCACATAAGCATTTAGAAAATTCAAAATCACCAAATACACATGGAATAGTAGAACTCCCTGGATCTTGTAGTTTTTCAGGCATTTGACTTGATGTGACCAAACTATAATTTTTCATCAAAGTTACTGTTTGATTGTCTTCCCAAGTGCATTTTATTGTAAGTATATCCTTAAGAAACTTTACGTACTTAGGCATGCACTCCAAAGCTTCCAACAATGACAAATTAATCTCTAGCTTCTTTAGTTTCTCCAAAAACTTGGAAAACTAAGTGTCCACCTGATGTTGTCTCACCCTTTGTGGATGCAGAAGTTTAGGCTTATAGGGTGGTGGTGGTATTTAAGTCCTCTCTTCTTCTTTCTCATCTTCTATTTCCTTGCCATTTCCTTTTTCTTGACTATCCTTTTGCACACTCGGCTCCTCCACCTGCTTACCACTTCAAAGTGTAATAGCCTTAAGTTATTCCCTTGGGTTGACCTCAGTATTGCTTTGTAGACTACCTGCACTTCTAAAAGACAAAGTATTAGCAAGTTGACCTACCTCAACCTCCAAATTATGGATGGATGAGGCATGGTTCTTCACAATCTGATCAAACCTTACCTCCATCTTCTTTTGACTTTCCTCTTAGCTAGAAAACATCCTCTTTTGGTTCTCTTCTTGAATTACCAATTTGGACCCCAAAATATAAATCAAATTGTCCATTTTACTCTTTATAGATCTAAGTCTATCTTGTTGAAATCTAGGAGGTCCTTGCGGTTTTGCTTGGCCACCTATATTGTTAGTACTCCAAGAAAAATTCAGGTGGTTTTTCCACCCTGGATTGTAAGTATTAGAGTAGGGATTATTACCTCTTTGTGGCTGGCCCAAGTCATTTACCTACTCTATATACCATTGACTCCCAACAAGAAACATTTGGTTGAGCCATAGTTGTTTTGCGCATATAGCTCACACTATACTTGCATAGCTTTGGCTAGGAATGTCAATGGGCCTGGCCAAGCCCAGGCCAACCATCATGGCCCATACCCACCATTTGTTTTTTAAGCTAAAAACTTCTAAAATGATGTCGTTTTGGAAAAAACCTGGCCCAGGTAGATTATGGTCGGCCTATAGCCTGCCTATAGCTTGGTCAACCTAGGTTAAACACCAGCAGGGCTGGGAGGGCCGGGCTACTTTTGCCATCCCTAGCTTTGGCCATAAATGAAGATGCTCCTTGAATGTTGTTCACCTACTTGGTAAGGGCTGTGATTTATGCCTATAAAGTTGTAATAGAGTCAATCGGGATCATACCTTTTTGTTCCTTTTGCCCCTGTCTTCTCTCATTTGACCATACGCAATTATTGCTCGCCAACTCTCCTAAAAGACCATGATCTGCATCGACAATCTTTCTCATCAAAGAACCTCCAGTAACTACATCTATGGTTCCTCTCGTGCTCTAATTTACACCATTGTAGAATGTCTACAACTGGAACTCCCTCGAAAGGTTATGGTAGGAACATCTTCTCTGTAATTCTTTAATCCTCTCCCATGCTTCATATAGATACTCCCCATCACCCTGCTAAAAGTTTGTGATATCCTTTATGATTCTTGTTATCTTGGTCAACGGGAAGTATTGCATGAGAAATGCTTGGGCTAGCTGCTCCCAAGTAGTGATCTACCCTGAGTTGAGCGAGTTGTACCATGCCTTCACCTAATCTCTGAAAGTGAAAGAAAATAGCCACAACTTTACG
Source organism: Erythroxylum domingense (assembly GCA_025594535.1). NCBI lineage: Eukaryota > Viridiplantae > Streptophyta > Magnoliopsida > Malpighiales > Erythroxylaceae > Erythroxylum > Erythroxylum domingense. The sequence goes on along the minus strand of JANQBM010000009.1, from coordinate 12,183,523 downwards.
GCATCGTCGAACATCCCATTAAACCAAAAGTGTCCAAGATCTCCTAAAAATTTACAATATGGGCATTGGGATCTTTGCTGGACAGCTCATAAAGTTACACACTACTCTAATGTATGTTTAGGAGTGTCAACTTGATCTCAAAATTATTAGCTTGAATCGTTGGCCTTGCAACTACTTGAGGACTAAAACTAGGCCTCATAAAGTCCATCAATGTCCTCTTATCTCCTCCTTGCTCCCCTTCTTCTGCCATATTGTTATATGTTTAAATATTGAACTATTTTATCTTCTACATTTAGTGATTACTGCCTTAGAAATGCTTAGGATACTCATTTTAGTCATTTTTGATCTTAGGTACCTTTTGAAAATAAAACAACTAAAGTGACCCAAAAGCATGTTTATTAAAGTCATCTTCTCAATTTCCACTTGCCTTCATGGAACAACAAAGGAGAATATTAGAGCAAGAGAAGGTAAGATAAAGCATTAAAGAATGGAATAAGCATAAAAGAATGAAGGATCAAATCACTCAAGGTTGTGCATGTTTTTACATGGCTGTGAGGGTTGCTCCCAATTATTTAACCATTCAAGGTATAAAGCAAGCAAATGAACTTGGACGTGAATTTAATGGATAGCATCATAGAAAAATTGTGAAAACTGAAAGAGTTAGACAACTACGTGAATGGAGGGCTAAAGTAAAGAAATGAAAGATGAAGACACCTAACGTGAGTGTATAGTGTCTCACTTGAGTGAGACACCACACGCACACCAGCTGTCCATTTTATCACACACACTAGTTATCCCATGCAAGATATTTGATGAAAAAAGAGAAACGTGACAAAGCTTAAAGAATGAGACAAAAATTGGACAGCAAAAGTAAGGGTCATCTTTGGTTTTGAAAAAGAACACCTGTCCAATATGATTTAGATTGAAAAACTAGCTAAGAAATAAGAAAAGAAAAGAGAGGAAGTGTCGGCTATGGGAGGGCTGAAGGGAGAATAAAACAAGTTATAGCTGAGAGAAGGAGGAAGACCGAAGGGGAGGTAAAGCTAGATCATCTATTCAGGTAAGCTACCTCTCGATGCTTCGGAGCTAGTTTATATCATAAAAGAGAGTGGAAAGGCTACTACATTTTGGAGAACAAACTGAGGAATATGGGGCTGAAATGTGAGAACCGAAGCTCCCATATTTTTTGGTGAAGAAAATGTCAAATTTGAGTGCTTCACTAAAGCTGGTTTTAATATAATAGGAGAGGAGAAGAGAATAGAAGAGTTACGTGAATAGTGAGCATGGACTAAAAACTCCCATCTTAATTTGTCACATCAAGCTACAGTGAAAGAACATTAATGTGGAAGAAACAAAGAAGAGAATAGTAGAGAGAGTGGCATAAGTAGTGAAGTGGCCATAGAAACAAAAGAAGAGGTGCGTTAAAGATGAGAAGAAGAGTGGAGGAGAACACAGTGAGGAGAGAAGGGAAGAGAAGAGTGAATAGTATACATGGACCACCGTCTTTGTTTGTCCCATCAATGAATAGTAGCAAATGGAGAAGAAAGCAGGAGCGTGGAATAGAGAGAGGGCTAGTGTTCATTTGTTTTTCACCACTAAAATGGAGAAGATGGCTCACACTTGGAGCATAAAAATGAAGATGAAGGGCTAGCTTCCTGATGCCAGTTTAATAGGAATATCGGTGCCAAGTTATAGTTAAGCTATTTTTATCACTTTAAGGTTGTAATTTCTTTTCAAATTGTTATGTTGTTGGTGTTGATTTGATTAGGTTTTGGATGAATGATCTTAATACGTTATTTTGATTGTTTTATTTTGAACCTATTGCTAAAACATTGAATATAATCTGTAATCATTACTTTGGATGTTTGTGAGTAGCATCTAATGATCGTTAATCGTTAGGAACAACATAGGTTAGGTTAGATAACCCAAACGTGTAACATCCCGTTTCCATACAACGGGTTGAATCATGGAAATTGGTACAAGTGAGAGTAATCGAAGAGATTAGGAAAACACATCTCATGCTCATGCACTTGTGAACAGTGATTTTTGCACATGAAAAATATCTATACATGCATTCATGACATTTTCCC
>JANQBM010000009.1:12166153-12176435 GCA_025594535.1 Erythroxylum domingense | reverse complement strand
AGTTTAGAACAGAATTTTGCAAAAAGAATGACTGAAATAGTTGAATAAGAAAAGTTTAAAATTTTAATACTCTAAATTTTTTAATCTAGTTGAATGCATTAATATTCTAAATTATTAGTATAAATGGGGAAAATAATCCGACATAAACATTATTATATGAAAAATAAAATAAAATTTATGATTAAATTTTCAATTTTACATAAATAAAAATAGGAGGATAAGTAATGGTTTTTAACTATAAGGGGTAATTTAAAAAATATCAAATGACAAAAACTGTAGTGTAGATATTTGTCTTCGTTTTAAAATCTTTCCGAGTTTATTTACAAGTTTACTTAACAATCCTTATGATAGTAAAACGATTTTATAATGTCGTAATTATAAGAATATTATAAAATTTAAAATTCCTAAATTAAGGTTGAAAGAGAGCGTTAAAACATGAAATAGTATGTTGTATTTGAAAAAACATAAATATTATAGGCTTTACTAGCACATAGAATAGGGAGTCAACCATGGTCTAATTGAATGACGTTACAAAAAAGTTTAGGGGTTTCCCGTTAAGGACAAACTTTTTTTTTTTTTTCTTGCCTAAACAACATGGAAGAGTACATGTTTTGGAAGACACAAACTCGTCAGGTTTTCGCAAAGTCTTCGATTTCCAACTTCAATTTGCAGGCTACGTGGATTAATCCAACTTCCAAGATAAGAGTACTAAGAAAGTAGTGTTATTGTGATGGGTATACTAAAAAACAACTAATTAGTCTTGGAGGATAACGTAATCAGATCGAATAACACTTCTTAAAACTGTTACTTTCTTATGATCATAAAGACCTTTTTTCTATCTTTCTTTTGATAATGGTACACAATTAATTAATTAAAAGTATAACTCTATGATGGGCATCTTTCAATCTAAGGAAGACGATTGAGATGGACTCCAACTTTGCAGTGTCTTGGACGCTTTAATTGCTAATAGTCAGACGTCATCCTCAAACAAATTGACCTGTTATGGATTTATATCACAAATATCATAGAAAAAGTCGATTTGCCGTTCCAATATTTAACATTTTTTGCCGTTCCAATATTTAACATTTTTTTGGCAATAATTGCAGCAGGAATACTCCAACCAACTCTCCTCAATCCTCGCCGAAGTCCGAACCCCTCAACTTGAGAGGATCTGAAATTGCCTCTAGTAGACAAACAAAGGCTCTAGGAGCTAGGGAGATTCTAGTCTTTTTATGGTTTCACTTCAACCCTATATATAATATAACAAACCTTGACTTTGAACGTTTGCAAATGATATGATAAACTAATTATTCATAACTTGATCAGTCCAACCTAAAGACTTGTAATTCTCCGATTAAGGGATAATTAAATTTTACATGGACTCTTGGGAAATGCCGACTGCTTTATGAGTTCGACCCTTCAGTCATTTTGGTATAATTGGCCAATATGATATCATCTTACTTTGTAGATTTAAACTAATAAGGATTGATGCTCATGTAGGGAGGGCCATGTTGAACAAGACTAGAAGCAATCTAAGCTTGGCCTAATTTATTGTCAACCTTCACAATTTGAAAAATATATCGTTATAGTGAATAGAGATTTAAAATGCTTATTTTTAAATATCAAATATAAACTAGTTTGAAATTAGTAAGAATGAAAATGATAAGATTTAAATAGAGTAGAAATCAATTTCATACTCCATAGCTAATTGGAATATTGAATGATGAAAGAACTAAATTATATGTTAATTTAAGCCCCCAACATATACCCTAGAAGTATTATAGCATGTTTAGAGTGTATTAAGAAGTGAACACAACGAATTAAGTGCATCTAAACATAGTAAGGGACATAATGGTACTTAATGTAAAAGACATAGGTAAATTGGTAATTTGTTCATTTCGGCATGGACATACATACTTAGACTTGAAATATGGATGATAATGAAATTAATTGATGAGATTATATGCCAATGTGGGAATTAAAGGAAGAAGAAGGACCAAATGTGCAATTTTCCTAAAGTCAACACATGGACTAATTAGATGAAAGCATGTGTGACCAATAAGATTAAAACATATGTGTCCAATAGGATTGAAGTATGTGTGTCATGAAATGGGCATGTAAGAGAGGAGAGAGGGATATGCATTTAGGGTTTTGAATGCCAAATTTTTCTCTTCTCATTTTCTCTCCATTTCATCTTCTTCATCACACCATTTTGCATGTAAAGAATCAAGCTAATCTTAGGTTGTATTTATGATGTTTCTATGGGTGAATCAGTACCAGAAGAGCAGGAAAGTAACATAAGAGCTAGTTTCTTGATTTCAAGGTTTGGGACTACACCTAGTTTAACTTTTGTTTGTGTATGTTTGAATGGATGGAAAGATTCGTTTGGACATGGAATGGTTGTTGTAATGGTGTCTTGGTGTTACTTTGCATGGAATTGGTTGAATATGACAAGATAGTAACGTGTAATGGAATTCTGTCTTAGGTTTGTTTGAATTAGTCATATTGTTTTGTCCATAACTTGGCCTACATAACTCTAAATTGGGTGATTTCAACTGAGATGAAACTTAATACATATCATTAAAAATATTTAGAAGAGACTCTGACCTAATTCTAGCTGAATGAAATTGGAATTTGAGATTGAAAATGGTGACCTGATGATGCCCCTATTTTGGAGTATCTTGTGATGTTTGGTGCATATCTCATGATTTAAAATTCCAAATGGCCTGATTTTTAATGATATGGAAACTAGAGACATAGGGAAATAAATATGTAGAAGACCTCAAAACCTAATTTGAACTTGATATGTGAAAATTTTGAAACAATTGAAGGTATGAATTTTAGGCAAGGGATACGACAAGAAGAAATTACACTATTTTGAGTTTGTTTTTGTTTATGATTTTTACCGAATCATATACAAACCTTTTGGATGTTTATGAAACTTTGAAAACACTTAGAAATAAATGAAATATGACTCACCATATATGAATTGGGTGATTAAACATTGAAATTTAAGATTGATCATAATGTATGCTAAAGGAAATTTACATGTATATAGATGATTTATATGCATATTTGTTGCTTATATGTTTATAGTATGATTATACAAGTGTGATTTTGGTACCCTTATAATGGTGGTAAGTTATGACTTGTATGTATGAATTCAAATACAGATTTTATGATTTCAAATGAATATCATATGATTTGTCAATAAATAGATTATGAAATTGCAAATGGTTAAATGAAAATGTTACAGTGCTTACTTTATTGTCTTGGTGGTGGATAGATAGACATGCCTATAGGGTTATAGTTCAGCTGCTATAGTTTGACACTAAGGGTGTCTTCATTTCAAGATTATAGTGTCTCTAGAGTTTGATGCTTTGGATGTCTATAGTTTGATACTTTTGGGTATCTACAGTCTGATATCTTCAAATATCTACAGTTCCTACTATCTAGACCCACAGGAATGTGTAGTTCTAACACAAAAAGTAAATTAAACATTTATAAATAAAAAATACAGCTTGTCAACATGAATAATTGGTATTGATGAGCATTTGTACCGATTGTATTGACGATTTATAATGATGAACAGTTGTACTGATAATTTATATTAATGAGTCATTAAGTATCAATGTTTGGCTTATAAATGTAAATTTACGGTATATGAGTAATACATTAAATCATATTTGCATTATGTACCTTGATTATTTATGCCATCACTATTTATACATTTTGTGATATTTATGAATATGTGTGCTTAGCGGATGACTGCTGTGAATGGTCATCCAAACTAAGTATTTCCCATTAAGCTTTCAAGCTTAGCACGAGTGTTAATCCTTGTGGGTCCAAGTAATATAAGTGAGGTACAGAGATCATCTCCAGGGACCAAGGCTAACCGTTAGTAGTAAATGTACTTTTAGGTTAAAGATGATTGTATATGTAACAGTTTGTAACTAAGAATTTAAGTTATATGTAATATTTCTTTTAGATTATCATATAAATGTAAAGATGTAATACTATTCTTAAATGATAATGTTAAGTGATATGAAAATTTTTAATATGAAATAGACAAATATGTGATGACAATCCCTATAAATGAATAGAAGTGTATGCCATGAATGTATGTACAGATATTTAGTTGCCAAGTATGTGGGTGGTTGTAGGTTCCATATAGGGGTGTTACATTTTGTGATATCAGAGCCACGGTTTAGGTGGTTTTCGCAAATAAGAGTCTAGTGATATGTGATATAGTTTGGTGTGTTGGCCTAGCACATATTTCCCTATTTTCTTATAGATAGTAGAGATGGAAAGGCCTCGTGAAGCTGATGAGGAGTCAGCTGATAGTGTGGTGGGGAGAGATCAATCAATTTCGAGTCCTCCTAAGCCTCCAAAGGGTGAAATATAGATACCACTAGTACCAGGGGAGATTTTCTAAAACCCTCCCATGATAAGATAAGATTGATGGATAGAATGATCGCGCCTAAAGCTCTCATAAAAGCCTTGAAAAGGCATATGACGAAATAATTTGTGGGGGTGACTCTAGAAGAATCCGATAAAGCAGAGTACTAGTTAGTGTGGACATAGAGAGTTCTAGAGGAGATCAAGTGTTCACCTTAAGAAATGATTACCTGTGTTGTCTCTCTGCAACAAGAGGCAACCTATAATTGGTGGAAATTAGTCCTACTGCATCCTTAGATACCTAACCCTCTAACTTGGGCGTTCTTTACCCAAAAGTTCAAAAAGAAGTATGTAACAGAAGCTTATAAAGCAACTTAATAGAAGCAGTTTCTGAATTTGAGACAAAGAAACCTATCTGTAGTTGAGTATGAGCTAGCTTAGCAGGTATGCTCCAGAGCCTGTTTTGACAGAGGCATTCTAATGTCGACAATTTAAGCATGGATTGAATGATTCCATCAAAGACTACTTAGTGGAAGTAACTTCTCTACAATAGGTGAGCTACTATCAGATGGTTGAAGTAACTATAAAAGTAGAGAAGTAAGAGACATTTAAGAGAGAAAGGGCATAAATGAGGAGTTTTTCTAGAGTTGGCTCATCTTCGAGCAAGGGGATTCGAGAATTTGATGTGGATTCCTATTGGAAAATTTTAACGGAGGAAGACAATTTTGATTCACACAATGCACTGAATGCTTTAATATGTAGTGTCGAACATTTTCTATTACATAAGTTCATGTGTTTAACTGTGTTGAATAAAACCAAAAGTAACAAACGTTTGACTAAAGAACTTTTCTTCTTATAGTGCATGGATCACAAGATTAGAATCAACACACCCTTTAGAATTTTTAGATCAATTATCAGTGTTGTCAATAAGCAAAGTTTATATTTTGGAATGGGGCAAATTGTTACTGCTTTAGCTCATTTTTATAAACATAATTTGGAAGAGGTGCGTACAACGCCACGTGATATGTTTGACATATCATTTTTGAGGCGTCTCAAGATTATGCAGGTTCATTCTATAGAACTCCGTAATCCTCAGACGTGTACTGCAGTGAAAAATAGGAGAAGCATCAGTATAGCTACATCTTGACCTTCTACATCTCGAGCAGCTCAAGATCCAGAGGACGAAGCGGAAGCAGCAGAACCTAGCGCCCTAGCAAGGGCTGACCAACTCTTACAAACCCTTGAACAAATAGCCTCTAACCAACAATGTATGAAATCTCAACTAAATGAGCTCAACACACAAATGCGGAAAGTGCATAAGGAGCAGTGTAGTTTGAAGAAGAGGTTCCTCAAGTTTTATCGGAGGAACAATTTTGAAGCTCCTACACCATCACCGTCACCACCATCTTCGGAATAAGCTTTTCTTACCCTTTAAATTTTTAAATTTTGTAAAGTCTTGTGTGTGATTGCATTTCTTTTCATGTGTATTTGGTTTCATTTTATGTGATTACGTGCTATGTCTTTTGTTTAGTTCTAATTTCTTTAATTTTTGTTTGACTTCAGTATATTTTGTTTGCTTTAATATCATTCATTTGTTTAATTTCTTTTGTTTGGTTTGTTTTCATTTTTGTATGGTTTGACGTCATTCCTCTTTATTTTCTTGTTGGCCTGTCACATTGAGGACAATGTGATCTTTAAGTGTAGGAAGGTGACATCAAAGGTCTTACTTGCATTTTTCTTTTACATTATGTTGAATAGGATGCAAGTTTAGGCATTTTGTATATATTTTGTGTTAGCAATGGAACTACACTTGAGTCATTCAGATAAATATTGCCATGAGATTCTGTCATGTAGTTGGAATTAGATTGAATGCATGCTTGAACTCGGATTAGGCTACTTGAGTAGAAAGTGAACCATATAGAGTGATGAAAAGTAGTTGGTTAGATAAGCTTAGTCACAAATTGACATTTGAACAATGAAGTAGTGTAAAGATACATAATGAGTTTTCAATTGAGCTAAAGTAAGGATTGAGCCATACGACTTCATCTATAGTCATTTCATTTCTTTGTTGAGTGTACTTCCATAGGTTACTACCTTCAAAACTTGCTTTGAATCGGTTTAAGTCTATAGGATGCATGTTTAATAGAGATGATCTAGGCCCTTTTTGTGTTAACCCTTGGCTTAAATGACCTACCCGTTAATTATCCCTTGCTACCCCCTTTTTGAGCCTTAACCTTTTGTTCCTAAAAAAACACCTAAAAATTTAAAACTTTAACCCTTATTATCCTACCTTTTTCATAAGCCTAGTAAAGTATTAAGTAAAACATTAGACGGGATTATGAGAAATTTTTACTGAGACAAGTTAAGAATAATTCTGCCTATGGACTACATTGTATATGGTTCTAGTTTTGATTCATAGTTCTTCCATGTATGAAGAAAAAGAAAGAAAAATGAAAAAATGAAAAAAGAAAAAGAAAAGAAAAGAAAAAGGAAGAACAAGTGAATAGGATCAATAAGTGCAGAGTATTAGCTATATTTCTATGTCTTGTAGTTATGTTTTGTTATCCTATTTTATCCATTTTGTACTTTAATTATACTTATGCTTAATCCTCTTTCCCCTCTTTTAACCTACCTTAACCCTTACCACATTACAACCTTAAACAAGTTCTTTTGATCTATTTATGCATGCAATCATTATAGAGGATAATTGGTGTATTAGTAAGCTTATGGTAGTGTAGTTTCTGATAGGAAGTTTGAGCGAAATGAGTGAAAACTGTGAGGAAGATTCATTTGTGCATCTTTACTTATCTTTGAGTGATTGTGTCGATTATGAGTTTGCTTATGTACTCTAATGAAAAAGTAGTCATGATATGTGCATTAACTTGATATTTAAGTTGGCTTAGATTTGAGGGATTGTATGTTTTGATCAATGTGAAAATGAAGTGGTAGAATGGATTGATTGTATTTAATTTGCTTGAGGACAAGCAAAGATTCAGGTGTGGGGATGTTAATAGTTGTGCATTAGGATATGTTTTTATAGGTAATTGGCATGTGTTTTCTAGCATAATTGTTATTTGTTGTTCTAGTTTAGGATTCATTTTGCATGTTTTTTATTAAGTTTGATTTTCAGTGTTGTTTTTGTGTGTTTGATGCTAATTGAGGGTAAGAATTGATTATTTTTGTGTAGGAAATAAAAGGGAGAAACTTGGAGGATGAACAAGAGATTAAAGAAGAGAAAACAAGAGGAGTTCATCTGGGACAAATTACCACGCTCGTGGGAATCAGGCGAATTCCCACGGATGTGGGAAATCACAACAGAAATGAATAATAGTTCTATTTATAATTCCCATGCTCATGGGAATCACGCAGATTCCTACGGGCGTGGGAATTGTAATCCGAGGCAATCTGCGAGGCTTCATTAAACCTAGGATTTTTGGACTATAAAAACATCATTAAGCCTCCATCTTCAGGTGAGACGACACCCACCTGTAGAAACACCATTCTTGGGTGAAGAACACGTTTTTGGAGCATCAAGGAAGGATTGAAGACAAGGATCATTATCAAGATTGGGCAAAATAACACATCAACACCAAAATTCCAAATTTTGGCAAAGAAGAGAAGGAGTCTTATATTCAATTTTCTGTCACTTTGATTTCTTCATTTCTTTGTAAAAATGGTTTATTTGATTGTTGATAATGTTATGGAGACCATGTTAGGCTAATTTCATATTAGGGATTTCTTTTGAATTATTTTGTTAAAACTAATATTTTATTGGATTGAATGAAGTATCTTTGATGATTGTTGATCTTATTTGTCATCTTGCAACAAATTTAGAGAGTGAGTGAGATGAGATTCGTGTAGGATTGTACAACGAGAGTTGGCGACCTATAGACTAACAATCATTATGTCAATTGAATAATTAGAAGAGAGATCTCGATTAGTCAATTGATCACCCATAGGATAGCTTAGTAACTAGTTGAATCGGTAGAGTGATTGGGTGGGTTGAGAGATTGTTCAATTAATTCCCGTTAATTTGATTAGGGCAAAATAGTTACACCTTGAGAGAGGGTAATTAGTACATTAGAAAATTTAGGGTGAGACACAATTTAATCAATAAAATAAGAGGGAGATAAAATAAGGAAAAAGTAATCTCTAGCATTTAGATTCTTGAATTCAGATTTTCTGCAATTACGGTATTGTCCATTGTTTACATTAATCTCGTTTAATTTAATTTTTTAGATTATTTGCATTGTACAATTTAGATTCTTAAACAAAGTTGTATCTAAATTAAGTGATGTCTAGGCATCAATCCCTGTGGGATTGATATCCGCTTTTTTTACTACAGATCACAACCCGTGCATTTGCAGTTTTTGAGCATAAAATAAGTAGATAGGTTTTACCATCAACACAAGGTCAGTCTATAGCCTAGCCACTAGAGGAAGAAGTTAGGGGTAGTCCACAACATCTAATACTGGTAGAGGCTTTTCAGCTAGATAGGGAGATGGACTACCATAGTGCCCACACTATGCCAAGAGATATTGAGGCACATATAGGTGGTTAATTGGGGCCTATTTTAAATATGGGGGTACTGATCATTTGATGAATAATTGTCCACAAGGCTTGGGATAGTGTAGAGCATCTTAAAGGAGTAGAGGAGCATCAATGCACCTATTGCATTTAGAGGACGAGGTAGACCAGGCCAGCCTAGGGCCAGTTCGAGTATAGTATATGAGTCTATTAATCATCTTGGGGCACTAGTCAGTCTGGCAGGGGCATATGTTGAGTGTGTGATAAAATGTTATCAGTAGATCGACTAGCCTATGATATACATATGACTAGTCCAATGGGCCATAGTGTATATGTGAATAAAGTGTATAGAGATTTCCCTATTATGATACATAGGAAATAGTTTATTGCTGATCTAATGGAGCTACCCTTCTATGAATTTGACTTCATCTTAGGCATGGAATGGTTCTCCAAGCACCAAGCTATTGTTGATTATGGGTTGAAAACAATTATGCTCAAAGATTCTGATGGTTTAGAAACAGTAGTGAATGGTATTCAGTTTAGTCCTTTGACTAATGTAATATCAGTCATGTAAGCAAGACGACTTTTGAGAAAAGGTTGTGAGGCGTATTTGGATTTATTACTTGATTCAAAAAGTGAGAAGGTGAACTTAAAATACATACTGGTAACAAATGAGTTTCCTAACGTGTTTGCAAAAGAGTTATTGAGTTTGTCACCTAAGAGGGAGGTAGAAATGTCTATTGAAATTGTATTTGGTACTGCTCCTATTTCAAGTGCACCTTCTAGAATGGCTCCTACAAAGTTAAAGGAGTTAAAGATTTAGTTACAGGAGCTTTTGAATAAGGGTTTTATCCGACCCATTATGTCATCATAGGGAGCGCTAGTCCTTTTTGTCAAGAAGAAGGATGGTATTAGACCCCTAAGTCCTAGATAATGGAATCGTGTGGGCAGTCATGAACCTTAACCAATGTTTGACAAGTGAAACAACGAAACAAGGAAAAGACTTGCAAGGAGAAGGACGAAAAGGGGCAATGTCGAGCATTGGTGCACATTAACAAAAATCTTTGACGAGATGCAAGATTTGGATGTGAGATCAAAAGAAGGCTTGAGATGAACATCGAGTGGTAGGTTAACTGGATCACACACATGACAACATATGTGAGAGTTCCAAGGTAACTTAATAAGTAGATCAAGCATGGTGCAAGTTTTGGGAGAGTTTTGGACCTTGTACGAGTTGACTTGGCTAAGACCAGGTTCTTGGTGGAATAAAGACTTAGTGTGTGTAACATCCCCTCACCAATTGCTAGTGAACAGTGACATATGCATGCATTCATACATGCACATGCATAGTAGATAA
>JANQBM010000009.1:12152175-12164778 GCA_025594535.1 Erythroxylum domingense | reverse complement strand
TTCCTTAATCTCTCTTTAAGCTTACATGCATTGAAATTTTAGGTCCTAACCCTTAATATGGGGACGGGATGTTACATAGAAGATCTTGACAATCAGTGAATCTCAATCTCTTTATGCTAATTGGAATATCTTGACACTTAAAAGGCATTTATCCTTACTTGAACCATATGAAGGAATCTATTTGCTTACATAACATTGAATCATCATAATATGTGAAGAAGCATATTTTAGGATTATTAACTAAGAGACATGAGAAACTTCTGAAGGAATTAAGGTACCTGGTCAGGGTAGCAGTAGATTTTCTATTCATACCATATAGCATAAACAAACCATCTAAAAATGATAGGTTATAATAGAACTTAATTCCTTCAGAAGTTTCTCATGTCTCTTAGTTAATAATGCTGAAATATGCTTCTTCATATAATAGATCTTAGATTCTCACACTTATAGTAGAACTTAGATTTCCTTTTCTAGTTTATATTAACAGTAATAACTGTAGTTAGAACTTTCACATAAATAAGAGTAAATAGGGTGATATCACATAAATAAGAGTAAGTAGGGTGATAAAGGGTCACTTAATCTAAGTCCCTTTGCTCCCTTAAGGTATTTTGTTGGTTTCCTATTGACTAACATGCTAAAAGAGGTGGTGGATATCCATTGCTTGATCTATGTTATGAATTGTGTTAGAAATCTCTAAGCCTCTAGAATGCTTAGGATAAACATCCAACTAATTAAGTTGAATGCTATGACTTTGAAATCCTCTTTTCCTATAGTGATTTTTTAAAATCTCTTAAGCTATAAGGATGTTATCCAATGCTTCTTCCTAGTATGAAAAAACCTTAAGTTAGGTTAATAATCTCATTCAAGAATGACTTAAGCCTTAAAGATGGATTTTGGATATGATACACCATGTTGCAGCAGGTAATAAAGTGCAAATATGACCTTTCCTACCTAAGGACCTAGCTCTATAAGAGGTTCCAAGTTCTCATGAACCATCCCAATCGACATGACTTATCAAAGCCACTAATCTCCTTCCTCATTTAGATTCTTTTGTTGTAAGTCTATCTCTTCTTAAATATAACTTTCTTAACTTAATTATCACGTCCCTGTATGAATCCAAGAGTTATAAAGAAGCTTGTGCTCAACCCTTTTGGCAGTAGGTTATAAAAGAAGAATTACAGGCATTAGACAAAACCCAAACTTGGGATCTAGTCTCACTTTTCTAGAAAAAAATTTAGGTGATTAAATAAGTCTATAAGATCAAGACAAAGGTAGTGGCAGTTTAGGATGTTCTTAAGCTTGAATTGTTTCTAAAGGATTCACTTAGGAATAGTATTGACTATAGGAAGACCTTTACTCTTGTGGTTCATCTTATTTCAGTTCGTAGCCTCATAGTTACTGTTGCCGTTAAGAAATGACTATTAGTTCAAATGAATGTCAAAAGTAACTTTCTCTATAGGGACCTTTTTTAAGAAGTGTACATGAAACCAGCTCCCAGTTATGATCATCCTTTAGATATCATCTGTCAGTTTAAAAAGGTTCTTTACGGCCTTAAATAAGTTCCTCAAGTATGGTTTGCCAATTTTAGCTCTGTTGTTAGAAAAACTTGATTTTCTTTCTAGTTTACAATATAATGCGTTGTTTGTTTGATGCATAAACAGAAGCTATATGCTATTATTACTCTATGTAAATGGTATGATCATTATCAGCAATGACCATAGAGGTATTATAAAATTAAAACATTACCTCAACCAACACTTTAAGATGTGAGAACTCAGATATCTATCTTACTTGCTTGGAATATAAATCCTTCATGATGTTTGTCCCACACTAATAAATGGAGAACTTTTGGATGACCCAACCTTATGGTATAACTTACATGTACTCATTCAAGCATAGCCCACGCAGTTAACGTTGGGAGTCAGTTTATAGCAGCTTCCTGAACCACTCATTGAATTGTTGCACTCCGTATTCTATGTTATTTTAAAGGTACCTTGCTTTCTGGTATCCAACTCTATTATCCTCCTCTTTAAAACTTCGTGTGTAGTCTGATACTAATTAGGGTGGAGATCTTATTAGTTGACTCTCTACAATTGGGTTATGTTTCTTTCTTAATAATTCTCTTATATTACGATGAAGGACGAAACAAACAATAATACTGAAGGTGAATACAAAGCCCTTACTGACATTACTTATGAATTCATATGGTTATGTTGGCTTTCATAGGTATGAGAATTGAATATTCATTAATCACTACTATTTACTATAATAATCGAGTGCCATTTAAGTTTCTCACGATGACATTTCATGAGCGAATAAGTAACAGTTGTCACTCTATTCTTTTTCTTTATCATCTTCAGCAAGGAACCATTTGTTGTCACACGTATCATCTCATAGTCAGACAGTTGTCACCTTCATTAAAGGTCAATTGCCAACTTGATTTAATGAACTAGTTAACAAATTTGATTGATCTCATTTTTATTATCTTAAGTTATCGGAGCAACGAGGTATTAGTCAACTTCAACATAACATTAGTAAAATGGGATTGATTGCATAATAATGATATAATATGTTGTAGAACTTTTTGGTAATTAATTATAACTAATTTATTGATTATAATTAATAACTCCATAAATAAAGTCCTCCTCATAAATATTTGACACAATAATAATATGCAAAATTTCTCACAAGTATTCTAGTTTAATTTTAATGCTCTTACTTCAATTGGGTTTGCGGTAAGACAGTACAACTGTGCAAACGGAATGTAGAATTCCTGAATGCAGTAAGAAAAGATCGTACTGAGACACAAATATACCATATTCCTTGTACTATCAACACTCAGTGCAATAAACATGCCATTCGAACACCATCAGTAAGAATTTGGCAATAGTCAGATTGAAGAACTGGGCAATGATCCTTCATCACATTGACCTTGCAAGAAATAATGTCAAATTTTCTGCATTAGATGCTCTCCGTCTTCCAACTCGAGTTGCAGAAAACATTCTCAATTTTTCTGCATTAGATGCTCGCCGTCTTCCAACTCAAGTTCACCATCTGGCATATCATGTTCATTTTGAAATAGCAGCTCAATCTGTTCTAGCGACCTCCCCTTTGTCTCAGGAACTAGTGCATAGACAAAGACAACTGAAAGAGCTGAAATTGCCGAAAAGATGAAGAATGTTCCGCCAAGAGAAATTGCGTTCGAAACGGAGAGGAAAGACATGGCAACCAAGCCACTGCAAACCCTGTTACCAACTGCTCCAAGTGCAGCTGCTTGAGCACGCAGCCGTAGAGGGAAAATTTCTGTAGTCAAGACCCAGCAAACAGGACCAATTCCCACTGAAAAGAAAGCTACGTTGGCACAAACAAACAAAATTACCAACCCAATTGAGAACTGTCCTTGCCCAAACAAAGTGAGTGTGACAGCCAAGCTGAACAAACAAATGGTCATTCCAATTGTGCTCAGATATAGCAAAGGCTTTCTGCCAAGTTTGTCAATGAGAAAGATAGCAACCAATATAAAACCAGTCTTAGAGACACCTACAGCAACTGTTGCAGCAAGAAGCTTTGAATTATCCTTGATCCCAGCTCCTTTAAAAATTTCAGGACTGTAATAAACAGTTGCATCTATTCCTGTGATCTGCTGGAAGCACTGGATGCCAAAACCAGTAAAAAACATCCGACGAAGTGCAGGAGAAGGGTTCACCATTTCACGCCATACAGCTTTCTCTTCCCGCTTCTCTGCGTTACAAGTTCCAGCAGCTTCTTGTATTTCAGCTAGTCTAAGCTCCACCTCTCTGTCATTGTAATTTGTTTTTGAGAGCACTGATCTTGCTTCTTCAACTCGGTTTTGCATGACCAACCATCTAGGGGACTCAGGAATAACGAAAAGAGCAAATCCAATAAACACCGAAGGTAAAATTCCCACAGCAAGCATTACCCTCCAGCCTGTATGTACGGAAAGACTTGAAAATGCATAATTCGAGACGTAACCAAGTAAAATTCCTAAATTTATGAAAATTTCAGGGAAAGAAGTGAGAGAGCCTCTAGCAACAGATGGTGATATCTCAGCAATATAGATAGGGGCAATCATCACTCCAAACCCTATTCCAATACCAGCCAAAAGCCTTCCAATCATTAGTATTTCAAATGAAGGAGCAAGTGTCATTATAGCTGCCCCAACTTGAAAGACAACAGCAGCCAAGGCCATCGTCCATTTTCTTCCAACAAAGTCTGATGTTCTTCCCCCAGCTAAACTACCGAATAGGGACACAATACTCAAACATCCAACCAGAACCTCTTCTTGTATCTCAGTTATATGAAGGTCCTCTTTAATAAATATGATTGCTCCACTCATAACACCTACGTCTGCAGATTGACAAACCAGTAGCCTTATCAATTTGCAACCAGTCAACTGCTTTATAATTCCAGTAGTGTATTGGTTTTAAGTTAACCCTTTTCAACAACTGTGATCTACAACTAATACACCAGAAGAGATAAATAAAATATACGAAGAATTAATATCAAGAAAGGCAAGTTCAACATAATGGTTGTAGGATTGTTTAAGGAATATCCTTCAGTTAATTTGTTGGCAATATCTAATCTACAGTGGACTTGGGGTTGTGCCTATATGAATAGATTAGATGATTCTATTTCCCCCTCAACATTTTATTTTCTGGAATATTGAAAATTGGAAAATATACAGAAAAATGCCTCAATCCTTGCAATTACTAGGATTTGAAATTACTCCTACATCTACGTCAACAGGCCAAACTCCTAACTGTCTAATTTTTTTGTTTTTCTAAAAACAAGTTGTACATTCCAGAATTCCCCTGCTAATACAAAGAGATTCTTACTCAAATAAAGTTGATAGAAATAGTAGAATTTCAAGATAAGAAGATTCAATGGAAAGAATATTAGAACATGCACATGACAATTCTTTACTAGAAGAAAATTGCCTAATACATTATCGTTTTCTAACCAAAGAATACGAGTGAAGAGAAAACTTATATTCATGTATAAAGTATAGATTACATGAAATTCATATGAACCTTACAGGACTCTTGACCTTTTTCTTAACTGTTCCTATTTTCTCCACTATGGTTATTCTTTATATTCTCACATCAAATCAGCATATCTACACTTATCAGTGAAATCAGACTGCTACACCTCTTTTGGCCCTTCACACAGTCTCTCTCGATAAATTGGAACAGTTACATCAACTCCCAACCATATAACAGGCAGAAGAAGCTATGCACTGGTGCATCTGCTCAAAGCCTCTCTTTATCATAAAGAGAACAGGTACCAATAAGACTTAAAATTGATTGATTTAATGCGCAAATGCCCTTCCAGCTTGGATTTTGAAGTATGACGATGGATAAAAGAATACTCCTTGCTCTTTTCATGCGAAAACTATCCCCCACTATCCTGTATATCGTCTAAAAGGGATTCTGAGTTCACTGGCTCGACAATTATTCTATATTTCCTTATGCATCACAAGGATAGAAACTAAACCAAATTAGTATTACTAAACTCAAAAACTGCTATTGATGGGATTATATTCAAAGTTTTACAAACACATCATGTCTTGAGTAAATAAATTCCATGAAACCTGAAATTTCCTTCTGTGCTAACAAGGACAAAATCCACGGCACATAAAGAGAGAGCAATGGCGTGATTTTCTAGCATATTAAATGGGAATATAGCATATGATATAAGGATTACATCATTACAGCAGAATGTCGATATCAGATGGAGAATCAAAACATCTCATGGATGAAGAACAAAACAACAATAAAGAGAAATTGACTACCACTTACCATAGCCAAGAAGTACAGAGTTGAGAGACGCAAAAATGGCACAGGCGAGAACATATTTTCTGGTGCTTTTACTCCTATCTTGGTAGTGATGATGTAACGCCTCATCAACACCATCTGAGAGCTCTGAATCCATTCTCCTGTACTTATTCTTGCTTCCCAACGAAAAGCCCATCTCTCCATTCCCACTTTCGTGCATATCATCTAATCCCATCCCAAGTTATAGTTGATGTTATGCCTACTTTGAATCAATACAAACCAAAAGTCAAAGCAGACTGGCTAGGTTTAACTGGAAATTTATCAGAGAGAATGGAACAATGAGGTTCAGATCTGAAATAACCAAGGAAACGAGAAAAGGAAAGTCTTTGGCAAGTTGGTCCTTTAGATTTAAGTAAAGCAAGCAACTTTGGAAGGTAACATGGCTTAATCAATATAGAAAGGGTAAGAATCGAAAGTTTTGACCTCGTATTGACAAGAGTTCTTGGCGTTTTCGGAAGCAAGCGACAAATTGCCCATGTGTGAAAAATGAGGAATATTCTGTCTCCTACATATCAGGAAGCTCCTCTCCTACATCTTCTGCTTTGGTGCCCACGTTTTCAGTTTGGTCTGTCATGAAGTCCCTGAAATATTTAACCCACTTCAATGGTTTTTTTTTTCTCTTCTTTTCTTTTCGCTGCAACAAATATCAGACCTGAGTATAGGACAGATGATAAACACAGGATATTTTATTTTTACATATTCATATATTTGATTTTTACATAATTTGTAATTGCTGCGTGGGAAATTTCATATAATACATGAATCCATTGACGGTTTGGAATTTGAGTAGAAAAGACTTTTGTAGTGGGTGTCTTTCTCACAACACAAACATATGTTACAAAATCCTTTTTCCTTTTTAATTGCTGGATTCAGCTTCTCTAAAATTAAACTAACATATCTAACTCAAAACGAACTATATTCTATCAAAAATGAGATCTAAGTCCTCTTTCTTCTTATTTTCACTAAAAAGCTTACGAACGATGCCAATTTACTTTTTATTCATATTTTTAGTCCGTTATTTCTCCTTTGCTTCATATATACATGTAGTAACATTTTTTCTTAAAAAACCATAAATTACAAATTAAACTGATAATTTTTGTGATAATGAATATCTTATTTTTACTCCAAACTTTGCGTTTCAACAGACTTCAAATGGATATTACCCTTCAGTCGATATCTTATTTTTACTTAATCCTGCCATTATTATTGGAAATATAACAGCTTCTTCTTCCCAATTTCATCAGACCTTAGAACTTCCTGTTCCTTTTTCTTGGTTTCCTTAAGCGGACACACATGCAACTCCATCATGTAACTCTAACCTCTCTTGTCTATGTCTACTTCATTTAGGTACAAGTGAATTGGTTTCCTTCCAAAAGAATTTTTCTTTTTTGTACATATCATTTATTCCAGGTGTCAAATTACAGTACATAAATTGTTTCCTAAAATGAAAAAAAGTTCCTTATAGATAAGCTTTCATTTTTATTTGAAGAATATGCAATATAATCCTAAATTAACGTATCTTAATATATATTGTGCAGCTAAGGCTTTTTTCTTGGTTTTTTTGTTGTGATTATTGTTGATTTATGCTCTAAAGCCAATCGCTTTGGTTGTAGTTTAGTGACAAATTATTTAAAGACATTCTTTATCTTGTACATGTTTAGATGTATATGATAAAGTCCTTGGAATAATTGTACATTACAAATGAAATTATAATGAGATTATAATTATAAAATTCATATTGCATTTTTGTATTATCCATAAATATTCTTAGTCATTATTCTATTAAGATTGGACATTAATAGAATATAATAAGACTAGCATATGTTTTATTTTGCCTTACAAAGGATATATGTTAAAATATAGAGATACTTAAACAAACGTGTAGGTGCTTGTTAGAGAATAAATTCACTGAACAGACCCAATATATCTATGGAATTCTCATTGTAATGATTGTATAAGTGATCGTTTGACTTGAGATCACCAAAGTTATCTTATCTAGGGATTGCTACATTTTGATACTATTTATGACCTATTTAATTATGGGTTATTCAATCGGTAGTCATTGAATGTAAAATGAATTATATGAAGATAGTTGTGTGATCAAGATAGAATTCATCACCCTAAAGTAATTAGGAAGAATGTTTTGTTGTTTACGATTAGTATTGATTCAGAAAATCCTTGGCCAAGGTAGAATGATGTTTTGTAAATACTTTATAAATATCATTAATTAAGTCAATAGCTAATGAAAAATAACTAATATGATTGGAATCAAAATAGAGTAGACATTAATTCCATATTCTATATCTGATTGGAACATTGGATGATGAAAGAATTGAATTATATAAAAAAATCACGCCAGGAAAGGTTAGTCAAAATTACTTTGACATTTCTAAATATTTGGGTGGTTATGACGCGTTGCTAGATGTCAATATTGATCTATAATTATAAATTGTTTAATTGGAGAATTAAAAATAAATTAAAAGTATTTTTAATTTATCTAACTCTAATTATGAATTAAATTAGATTTTATAATTATTGCCAACATATTTGGGAACTTAATGAGTCTCACACATAGAATAGGTTGAAGAGAGCAAAGTTAATTTAATCAAGTTGGACTTGATTGTAAAGTTTGAAAAACTTTATGACTAAATATGAGATATTTAATAAATAATGATCAATATGAGATATTGAATTTTATATGGGCATAATTGGTATTTAATTAGAATTATTTGTATTTTTAGTTAAAGTTTAATTGAAATTAGAATTTAATTAAAACGTTCAAAGCTTATTATAAATAGGCTTAAGCTCTATGAAGCTAGCATTTCTTGCTTAACACTTTTTGTAAGAGTTACGTAGTTCTCTTAACTGATTCTGTGGATACAGTTAAATACTACAACAAACGGACTATTTGGCGATGATTTCATCAGTTTCATCGCAAAAACATGCATCACCAAATATTAAGCATTTTGCCATTATAAATTTTATTCGTCGCTAAATATTTTCTTTCGGCAACTCTTTAGTTTTACGTCGGTAAACGACAAGTTTTAGTGACAACTTATTTTGTTTTCATCTAAAAAATATAACATATTGAGATGAAACAAAATAAGTCATCACTAAAACTTGTCATTTACCGACGTAAAACTAAAGAGTCGCCGAAAGAAAATATTTAGCGACTAATAAAATTTATAATCACAAAATGCTTAATATTTGGTGATGCTAAAACCATATCGTCACTAAATGTAGAACAATGGGTGGCATTTAACGTTATTCGTTGCCAAATACGTAACTTTAGCGATGAACCTTGTCAATCGTCACTAAATATGCTGTAAATTTTGTGAAGATATGTTTTAGAATCGTTAAAAGTCCATATTTGGCGACCAAAATTTTGTTCAGTTTTAAAAACTTTAACATCCGACAATGATCTTCAATAAGTGTCGCTAAATGTCTAGTATTCGGCAACGATGTTTTGGTAGTCATCGCAAAAGGTCCGACATATAGTGACGAATTATGTAAAACGTCGTTAAATGCTTGCAATTGGTGACAAATTTATAAATCGTCACTAAATGATTTACATTTGCAAAAAATTTAAAGCTAACATTTTTATAATATATCATAGTTAATTGAGATATGTTTTATTCGAAATTTTATTTGGATGTTTACAACGTATTATTAAAAAAAAGTCAACATAATTTTAAGTGTTAAACGGTAGTATTAATTAATCATTAGTATTTACAAAATTGGCAAAATAAGTTATAAAAAAGTTAATTAATTTTATGAATATAAAAATATGATATAGCAGAAAATACAGTTATAGAACAATACAGTACAAAGTTTTTCTTATAAGTTACCTAAATCATATAGTTTTAGAACCAGAACAGTAACATTCCATAATCAATAGGTCGCAAATTGACCTCTAAGTAGTAGATATGTTGTTTGACAAATTATTATAGATACAACAATAAATAAACTTTAAAGATGAGTTCAGTTGATTGACTCGCTAACTGACAATGATATATTTATTTTTTGGATTCTAAGTAACATGTGAGTCGGTAAAGGTAAATGAGTCCCCCATGTCTAGGGAAAACCTTGTACGTTCGAATGCACCAATTGAAACAGTAAAACTTGTTCCCTCAACTGTAGGGTTTTTCACACCCTCTTGTAACAGCGCTTCTGCTATAGCTAAATTTATATAGGATAGAGTGAAAAAGTCTCTAGATTTAGTACCTAAAACACAATCAATATAGAAGTTAGATATTGTCATTTTAGTAAACCATGAAATTAACGAAAATTGGAGTGACATACGTGCATGAGCAGACGAAGTATTCAGAATAATGAATTTTTCAAATCAACCAATTTTTCTTTACGGACTGTTGTCACATCGCTCCTGCCTCCATGGGCATACATGTCACCTTCGAGACTGAAGGAAGCTTTAAACTAGCATGTAGTATAAACCATCAAATGTGAATATATATAATAGCTTCATAAAAGGAAATGAGATGTACATAATAAGAAAAGTGACATAGTTCAGATGATACTAAAAACCTTGAAGCAGAAGATCCGCCATGGAAGGAAAACGACGATTTCTATAGAAACTGGAGATTTCTTTTTTGGATTTGGTTTGCTCAGTGGGGGCAATTTTTCCATATTCCTCCCAAAGGTATGAGCCATCTGGAACTAGTCTCCATGTTGACATTCCTTGATGAGATTAAACGTTAAACACAGGCGGGAAGATAGACATTAAAAAATAAAAAAGATAGATAGTAAATCATCTTCAAAACACAACCATAAACACAACTCATACATCAAATGTATAATTAAGAACTAACAATAAGCACCTAGACGGTTTTAGTTAATAATCACTATAAACATGAAGTTACATGAGGAATAAGTATTAGAAAATGCAACTTTTCCGAGATCAAGCACCCTAAATTAGGACAGTAACACATAAACTAGGCATAGTCTACATAGTTGGAGTTGTCTAAGAGAATATGCATGTGTTTCATAGGACTAGAGGAGAGCCCAAAGTCACATATGGCAAGCAAGATGCATTTACATAAGTTGTTTAGTACGTAAAATCTAGAAACACATAAGATATGAAAGTTCAGTAATAATGAGGTAAACAAAATCATTATACACAAACAAATAACATGAAAATTAGAAAGCATCATATACAAAAGACAAAGAAATCAACTTTAACACACACAAAAAACTATGTACAGATCTACAGAAAGAATGTCTAGATCTACCATAGAAGGATAAAAATCACATCTTTTTTATTTAACAATAGTTAAATGCTTGTATTTATTGAAAAAGTTATGTTAAGAGCCAAATGCAAACATCACATAGCATCTACCAAAAAGACTACAATTTGTGACAAACCCAGTTTGACAAACAAATACCCGATCTCGTCAATTAAAGATGTAGAAGAGCTTGATTGTTTAAGTAACAATTCTTAAGTGTTTAACTGTTTATGTTTAGGTTTTTATGCTCTCTAAAGCATTATGTACGTAATAGAGCTCGACCAGAGGAGTCTATTGTAGAGGCTTATATAGCAAATGAATGCTTGACTTTTTACTCAATGTACTTAATTCATGTGGAGATGAGATTTAATAGACCAAAACGTAATTTTGATTTCAGTGATGATGGTGGTTTGTCTATTTTCTTCGAAAAGGTGAGGCCACTTGGTGCAGCTAAAACTAATGTGGAGACGAGATTTAATAGACCAAAACATAACTTTGATTTCAGTGATGATGGTGGTTTATCTATTTTCTCCCAAAAGGTGAGGCCACTTGGTGCGACTAAATATGTCGAGTTAAGTAAGGAGGAATTCGAAATTGCCCATTGGTATATTTTGAACAATTGCTAGAACGTCGATACATACATGGAGTACGTATATTCCTTTTCATTTAAACAATCATATTACAATTTCCTTCATTAACTCATCGATGTTTGTAACATCTCGTTTCCACAAAACGAGTGGGACCAGAGAAACGGGTCCAAGTGAGGTCAATAAGTGAAATTAGGAAAATACATCTCATGCTCATGCATTTGTGAACAATGATATGTGCACATGAAAAATGTCTGTACATGCATTCATGACATTCTTTCCGGTATAAGTGTGAATAAGTGTGATTTTTGAAAAATAGGCTTTGTGAGTGATAATTTGAATTGGAGAGGATCATTAGGTTTTGTGATTTTTAGAGAATTATAGGAATTTTTCGGGAAATTTCTGGAATTATTTCCGGACCCGAAAAATTGTCAAGTGACAGATAGGGGTCATCCAGCAGAAAAATTTGTTGTCCAATGGCAATGAAAATTCAGACATGTGAAATTGGGAATTTTTGGAAGTGAGCCATTGGAAATTAGAGAGAAATGGAAGTGAATTGAGAAAAAAATTGAATAACCAATAGGAAAGTGACATATGTCACACATTTAAATGATTCAAAACTCATTTTGGAGAGTCTTCCACGACTCTCTCCTCCTTCTTCCTTCTTATATGTTCTTTTCTTAAAGTGTGAAGTGTTCTTTGTCTTAAAATTTTTGGTTCCATCCGAAGGTTACTCTTTTTCTTGATTTTTCATGAATTTTGCTCATTTCTTCTTCTCTCATCCACTCTCCTACACCATACCTCCTCTTCTTTGGTTCACTAAATACCAACCTACACTCTCAACTTCTCAAAATGAAGATGTCGTGAATGATTTGGGAAGAAAAAAGTGGAAAAAAATTCTGAAGTTTGAAGGATTGAAGG
>JANQBM010000009.1:12122164-12151642 GCA_025594535.1 Erythroxylum domingense | reverse complement strand
TTGGATTTGAAAATTGTTTTCAAATCAAATTAAATTTCTATTTGGAATAGGAATTTAATTTATTTAGGAATCAATGACTTTAATCTATTTTAATTTTTCCAAGAAGTTGGAAATGATATTTTAGATTAGGAATATCAATAACTAGAATCAAACGAAGCTTGATTTTTTATGCATATAATTTGATTAAGAGTGCATAAATTACATACTTTAGTTATATGGTTAATATATATATTGGATGCATGATAAACTGTATGTTTTATATTGTGATATTTTACATGCAATTTGTGTTTGATGAGATAAATGAAATTAAATCCCTCGTTAAAATATTAAGTACACATTGAGAACGTGTTCCATTGTTATAAGAATAAACTAGAGTTTTGTTTATTGTAGGCTTCTTGAGCGAACTAAAGGCCGCTTTAACCTGAACATGTTTAGTCTTATGATAATGGATTCTACTTAACTAAATTTATGTAATTTGGATGAGCAAACTCATGATCACATGAATTTAAAGGCAGGGTTAGGAACAATATATTATATATGTTTTGGCAAGATTTGTCACCTAACGGATTTAGGATTCACATAAGATGTGATTGATAAAGTAGTTATCTACCTAATTTAAGTCTAGTTGGCTTGTTGAGTAAACTCAAGGTCAACTATACTTGAATGGAATCTTATCCCACGAGAAAGATTAGAATGATCTTTCCAAATAGTAGTGAGGGTTGTTATTTCGAATAAAATAGTGGGAGTAACCAAATGCATGATTAAAGTCCTAATCTTATTTGATAGTCATGGAATATAATTGATTACTTGCTTTCTTACATTTATTTTGTTATGAGTGAAACTTACCTTGATTACTATAGTTGATGCTAAGTTAGTAAACCCAAGTTCTTGGACATAGGATACGTTTGAGAAGTGTTCTCAAAAGTTAGACATAAAATTGTATGTCCATTATGTTGTTATGCTATAATCCCTATTGAGGATTCGGTGACAAAGTTTTAGATATACGTAAAAATCATATAAATTACAAAATGTATTGACATTTTGAATTGAATAATGTCTCATAAACTTTAAAGACAATATGTAAGATATATTTCAACACCATAATTGCAAGATGCAGGAGGTTGCATTGAGTAGAGCTAGATGGTATAGTACCTGATGAAATTGTTACAGTTGATTTAGCCTACTAAAGACATAAATATGGAATACAATAAAAGGCTTTGCTATAGTATGATAATAGTTTTCACAGGAAGAAAATGATTGCATCATTTTTCTTGCCCATATGAGATATGATAAAGATCGTATGTATTTCTAATTCATGCATATGAGTATTTGATACTAAATTTAGATTCAAGTTTATTGTAATATTCAATGCATGGTTCGAATTAGATTATTAAGTAAAAGTAGTTGATCCACTTTTATACAAGGAGTTTGTATATGTTGGATCAAAGGAGACTTATGCTTAACATAAGTGGCATCAATTAAAAGTTAGATAATCGAGATTATCCTTTTATGTCATATTGGTTAAATCAACATAACAAGAATCATAAAGTTACATACTAGGATATATGTATACTTTTCATTATGAATTGTACGGAACTTGTGAAACTTGTAAAGTTGAAGAATAACCAAATCAATCTTTGGTGAAAGGATGATGATGGAATCAAATTATGAAATTTTATACATGTGATGTATTGGATGGAATAACAATTCATAAAAGGATAATATTATATTTCATTATATTACTAATGACTTTATGTGATATAATCATATGTATAAATTAAATGTTGATTTGAAATTTTAAAAAATTCAAATTATTTGAATCTAAGTAGAAATTAAGCGTTGAGAATGCTGAAGCATATCGATAAGATCCATGTGACAAGTTTTAAATTTTTGGTTATCTATAGGGAATGAGATTCTTTAGTAAATACCTTCATAAAAAAATTCCATAAGGATGTGGATTCATATACGGAACAACATAAAATATGAGATATTGTAGGATACAATATTATTTCATCTATAGCAATGCCTAGTACAATAACTTACCTTTAATAGTTTCAATTGAATCAATTAGCAAGATTTCATATTAGATATGAAATTCTAGGTCTTTGAAAGAGTCAAAGTTAATGATTCAAGAATGTGATGCTTGGTTGAAGCATACATTTATGTATGAAGTTTAGAACTAAATTGGATAATAAAAGGTTATGAGATATCCAAAAGTTAGATAGATTCTTACAAACATGTTGTACAAATTGTTCGTTTCAACATATACTTATAGGAGAATGGTTCTCAAGATAAGTAGTGGGAGTAAGATGAAATTTGAAAGGTTCAAATCTCATGATAATATATCTAATTGGAACTAATGCCTTTAGTGATACATTTGATGTATAGTTGAAAGGCTAAGAGATATTGAAAGATTAACTTTCATAATGAATTCAAAGACTTTGTTTTGGAGATAATTGTGAATTTATCAAGTTTATCAGAAGGTTAGTGGGAGTATAGTTGTCCTCTTCAGTGAAAGTATGTGGAGAAATATTTCTTACAGAGAACAATAGTTCTAACTTTCAATTGTTGAACACATAATTATCTAATAATTTTTGTTAGATATGAAAAGGTAACAACTTAATTCTAGTAATTAGATCTATAGAGATAGATTGGACATTGTTAACTTATTCTAAGTCCAAGTGCATAGATAATGTACTAAAGATATTTAGTATTTGAGATATCAAATACTTGTGAAGTATTATAGATATCCATTACTCTATGTGTGAGTTGATATTTGAGTTCAAGATGATAAGGATATAACTTTTGAAGTAAATCCTAATTAAGGTTTATTTACTTAGAACAATAGGATTGGAAAGGTTCCAATGTAGCAATTGATGTTAATTAAGCCATAATACATTTTTCATTTAGTAGAAATGATTAATTGGATCAACAAGTTCTTTAGTGAACTTGATAGAGTTTCTTTGCATTGTTCAAGACAGTAATGTACTGTAGAACATTAGAGCCATTGGGCATGCATAAGGAGCTAATGTCTCATCAAAGATCCAAGAATATGTTTAGGCAAATTTTCTTAATTATGATGATAATTAAGATAGGAGTTGTAAGACTTAAGCAAGTACTCATTATAGACAATCTTGTAGAATTCTCTCATTAAGCCAGTAGTGTCGTCATATAATGATATGGTATGAGATACTTAAAAGATTGGCTTAGTACAAGTGGGAGATTGTTGGTTTATGCCCTATAGCCAATCGCTTTGGTTGTGGTTTAGTGACAAATTATTTAAAGGCATTATTTATTTTGTACATGTTTAGATGTATATGATAAAGTCTATGGAATACTTATACATTGCAAATGAAATTATAATGTGATTATAATTATGAGATTCATATTGCATTTATATATTATTCCTAAATGTTCCTAGTCATTGTTCTATTAAGATTGTACATTAATAGAATGTAAAAAGACTAGTATATCTTGTGTTTTTCCTTATGAAGGAAGTAGTCAATCTCATAGGCTAAAATATAAAGACACTTAAACAAACATGTGGGTGCTTGTTAGAAAACAAGTTCATTGAACAGACCCAATATGAGAAATCCATTTGGAACATTACTTGTATGTCTATGGAATTCTCATTGTGATGATTGTATAAGTGATCCTTTGACTTGAGGTCATCAAAGTTATCTTGTATAGGGATTGCTATGTTTTGATACTACTTTTGATCTATTTCATCATGGGTTGTTTAATTGGTAGTCATTGGGTGTAGCATGAACTATATGAAGATAGTTGAGTGATCAAGATAGGATTCATCACCCTAAAGTAATTATGGAGAATGATGTATTGTTCTCAATTAGTATTGATTCGAAAAATCCTTGGCCAAGGTGGAATGACATTTTGTAAATAGTTTACAAATGTCATTGATTGAATCGATAGCTAATGGCAAAGAACTAATATGATTGGACTTAAAATAGAGTAGACATTAATTCCATGCTCTATGTCTAATCAGAACATTATATGATGAAAGGATTGAATTGTATAGAAAAATCATGCATAGAAAGGTTACTCAGAACCACTTTGACATTCCTAAATATTTGGGTGGTCATTATGCGTTACTAGACACCAATCTTGATCTGTGATTATAAATTCTTTAATTAGAGATTTAAAGATAAATTAAAAGGAGTTTTATTTTATCTAATTCTAATTATAATTTATAATCATTGCCAACAGATTTGGGAACCTAATGGGTTTCACATATATAATGGGTTGAAGAGAGCAAAGTTAATTTAATCAAGTTGAACTTGATTGTAAAGTTTGAGAAACTTTATGATTAAATATAAGATATTTTATAAATAAGGATCAATATAACTTATTGAATCTTATATGGACATAATTGGTATTTAATTAGAATTATTTGTGATTCTAATTAAATTTTAATTGAAATTAGAATTTCATTTCAATTAAATTACTAAAATGTCCAAAGGTTATTATAACTAGGCTTAAGCTCTATAGAGCTTGTACTTCAAGCTTAACCCTCTTTGTAAGGGTTATAGAGTTCTCTAAACTCGTTTTGTGGATACCGTTAGAGGCCGGACATTTATACAGCTACAGTGGTTGAAACGGATCGGTTTCGGGAATGGTTCGAGGGATACGACAAGATAAAGATCAAGCTTTGAAATAAGGTACGAATTACATTTCCTCTTTATTATGAGTTGTGTTAATCGTTTTATAAAATTTAGGAGATCTTGGTTTTTAGGAAACTCATGAAAAAAGTTTCGTGATTATTCCACTGTGGTTGCAATCAGATCTTGACCCAATTTCCTAACAATTATATTATCAATGTCGTTTTTTTTTGGCACGATATCATTTCCTTTTTATTTGATAGAATCCGAGATATAACTTTTGGAACCAATAGTTCATAAGATGTACACCTAAGCTTGAAAAACTATTTGAATTGGTTGCTAGTCATGTGTTAGCTTAAAATTCATAGACGAGAGGATAGTTTTAGGTTGGGTTTCCAAAGTAGAAGCAAATGGATTACAAAGAAGAAGAAAATGAAGTTTAATATTTAAAATTTTAATAAAAATAATTAATAGTTAACAATTATTTAAATAAATAGTAGACATATGATAGTTATGTGATAAGTAAAAAAATTCCACAAAACTTAATATAAGGTTATTTTCATAACAAATAAAAAATTAGATATTTTAACGTAATTTTTTAAAGTTTAATATAATATTACAAATTAAAAATTTTATTAATATACCCTAAAAAATGAATGTTATATTTCTTGCAAAGATATGAAATCTCCAAGCACATGCTAATATTGAATTCAAATTAGTAGGTTGTTTCTTATAAGACGATGTAAGACTATGAGTTAATATTTCTTGTAAAGATATGAAATCTCCAATCACCTGCTAATATTGAATTCAAAATAGAAGGCTATTTCTTATAACAAGATGTAAGACTATGAATTTGTTTGGTAAGGAGCTGATAAACTATTTTTTAGTTGACTAACGCATTTCAGCTTATTAACTTTATAGAAAAGTTGTTTGGGTTGTTTGGTTATTAGCTAGTTGGGTTGGCTGATTCAACCAAACCAGCTAATTTTGAAAAATGAGTTAATTAAATTAGATATGTTCCTATCTCGCGTTT
This sequence comes from Erythroxylum domingense, assembly GCA_025594535.1. NCBI lineage: Eukaryota > Viridiplantae > Streptophyta > Magnoliopsida > Malpighiales > Erythroxylaceae > Erythroxylum > Erythroxylum domingense. Next base: position 12,145,993 of record JANQBM010000009.1, on the reverse strand, counting down.
CAGCGAGATTCATAGTAGATGTTGTTGTTATTGTTGTTTCGATACGTAAAACTAATTTAACCTTAACTAAGAAAATTTTTAAGGAACAATTTTTAAAATCACTAAATTTTGATTTTTATGAAAATATGGTATTAACTAAAATATTGATTTCAATGTCAAAGGAACATAATCTTATTAAGAAATTAAATTAAAACCTTCATTTCACCTTTAACATAAGTCTTGTACAAGAAAATTAACCAGAACATATTTTTAATATAATAAATAAAATATTTTAAAATTTGTTGCTATTGAAAATCTTTTTTTAATAGTCAAATAGTTTTTAGAATTATTTTATATTCAATAACTAAATTTTATATTTATAATTATTTATAAAATTAATAAAATGAAATATTTCATATCATATGTTTTTAATAAGGATATTAACAAATAACTAATTATTCATACAAATTTATATAATTAAGAAATCAATAGTCAATTGATTTTTAATTCATTTTATGTTCGATGTTTTCTCCGGTGAGGTATGTGAAAATTAGTTACTTTATTTAGAATTATTGGTTGCACATTTAAAATTATAGATTAAAACAAATTTTAAATCAAATTCATATCTCTACTTAAACCTATATATTTTTGACAAATGCAAAATTCATCTTTCTCAATGAATGTTCAGTCTTTGTGCTCCATACCAATTGATATTCCTCCCCTTTTTTTCAGCGTATCAGCTCTTCCTGAGCAATCGAGCACTCTAAGAAGATTAAATCAACGTTTAAAAAATCGAATCGGGCATTGAATCAGTCAAAAATAAGTTTAAGGTTTAAAGGTTGCTACCCACTACAAAACCAATATATAATAAATAAGAATAAATAAAATAGATTTTAAAATAAAATACTTTACTGAAATAAAAATACACTAATAATGTCTATTAATATATAATAAATAATAATTTAAATTTAGATTGAATATAACAAAAAATTTAAAATAATAATAAAATAAAAATTATTCATAAAGTTCAATTATGCTTAAAGAAAGTCATTAGAAAGGACTTTAAATTTATTATAACTTTTTTCAACATCTTTTAAACATAATTTTTATAGTTTAAATATTATTTTTTAGCGCATGCTCAAACTATCTTAAGTAAAATTATTTATATATAGTAACTGGTAATTCAATTTATTAAACAAATTAATGATAAAAATAATAATCAGTTTTTAACAATAATTATTTAAAAATTTTCAATTAAAGTATAAGAACAAATAAAGAACCTAAAATTTGACAAATATAAATTTTTGGTGAGATTAAACGTATTTAGTATTTTTTAACGATAAAATAGTAATACATTTTTTAATAATAATAATAATTAAAAATTTAATTAAAATTTGAAGAGATAAACAAGGAATATAAATTTTAAAAAAATATTTTAATAGTTAGATTGAGTAAGAATCTTGAAAAGAAAAAACAATAAATTTATTGAAAATTAAAGATATATGAAATGAGCTTTAAAGCTAATAAAGATTAAAGAAAAAATTATTATCAGATTCTCGATAAATGTTTTTGGTGTTATTCACTCTTTTCACTCTTTTCATCTTCTTCAATTATCATTCATACCAAACTTTTTCTGTGTTATTAATTTATTTTTTTAAAATTTGGTTCTTCAATGTATAAGAAAACCAACCGATTTTGTTGCTTAATTGGACGGTTTCCTAAGAAAACCATCAGGTTTTTTGTTGTTGTAAGGGTTATAAATACAAATCGGACAAAAAAATCAGTCCAGTTCAGTTCGATTTTAAAATTATTGATTAAAACTCAATTTATTGATAAATTTTTATAATTATATTTTAATATAAAATTTAAAACTTTATAAATTTAGTCCCAACTTTTATAAAACTTTCAATTTAGTAATCAAAATTTGCTCATCATTGCCTTTAAAATTGTGTTGAACTTTACAAATAAAGTCAACTTATCTAGTGTATAAAGCTCCTACTTTACGAGTTTCTAAGGTAATATACACAACTTTTTTTGTATTTTTACAAAGAGGTTGTTTTCCTAACTTGAACATATGATCTTATGATCATAAACTAGAAAGTTTATCGATTTCTATATAATTGAATATTGTTGAGCATGACAAATAATGGAATGAATTTGCAAATAACGAAGTAGTATGTTACCATTACAATTATGCAATGTGCAGTGTCCATTTCTCTAGTTTGTTTTTCCTTTCTTTTATTTACACGATCCTTAAAATATTGAAAAGTCGGCTCTTTTTCTTCACTCTTTTTTATTAAAATATTGTTCATTCATATTTTTTGTGTAGGCTGGGGATCCTTAGTAATCAATTTTACTTGTATACAATTACTAGAAAGTCAAACAATGGTGCCCACAAGCTTTAACTGCCCATATCTTTGCGGTCTATACCAATTGATATTCGTCCTCTTCTTTGGGTGATGGGAAACAGGGTCAAGATTCGATCCCGATAGTTGCGAAATAATTACGAAATTTTTTCATAATCTTTGATTTCCTGAAAACCAAGATCTCTTTAATTCTATAAAATGATTAACATAAATCATAATAAAACTGAAACTTAATTCGTACCTTATTCCGAAGCTTGATAATAATCTTATCATATCCCTCGAACCAATCGCAAAACTGATCCATTTCAACCACTGTAGCCGCACAAATGTCTGACCTCTAACGGTATCCACAAAATGAGTTGAGAGAACTTTGTAACTCTTACAGAGAGGGTTAAGCAAGAAGTGCTAGCTCTACAAAGCTTAAGTCTATTTACAATACGCTTTAGACATTTTAGTAATTTAATTGAAATTAAATTCTAATTTTAATTAAATTTTAATTAAAATTACAAATAATTCTAATTAAATACTAATTATGGCCATATAAGATTCAATATCTCATATTGGTCCTTATTTATCAAATATTTCATATTTAATCATAATCTTTCTCAAACTTTACAATCAAGTCCAACTTGATTAAATTAACTTTGCTCTCTTCAACCCATTAGGTTCCCAAATACGTTGGCAATGATTATAATTATAATTAGATAAATTAAATTCTCCAATTAAACAATTTATAATCATAATTAAGATTAGCGTCTAGCAACTCATCATGACCACCTAAATATTTAGGAATGTCAAAGTGGTTTTGACTAACCTTTTCGTGCATGATTGTTTTGTATAATTCAATCCTTTCATCAACCAATGTTCCAATTGGACATAGAGCATGGAATTAATGTCCCTATTTTTGAGTCTAATCATATTAGTTCAATTAATGACATTTGTAAACTATTTACAAAGCGTCATTTCATTTGGTTCAATGATTTTCTAAATCAATACTAATCGAGAACAACGAAACATTCTCCCTAATTACTTTAGGGTGATAAATCCTATCTTGTTCACATAACTTCCTCCATATAGTTCATGCTATGCCTAATGAATACTGATTAAACGACCTAAGAGGTTAAGGCGTGGATATAAGGGTCTTTATGACACAATTAATAATTCGCTTCATTTTCACTTAGGTCTTGCTCTAACTTTTTTTAGGTGTTATTGCTTCCTTATTAGCTCAATATACAAGTCAAAAGATCACTTATACAATCATCACTATGAGAATTCCATAGATATACAAGTAATGTTCTAAACGGGTTTCTTTTATTAGGTCTATTCAGTGAAATTGTTCTCTAACAAGCACCCACACGTTTGTTTAAGTATCTATATACTTTAGCATGTAAGATTGACTACTTTCTTAATAAGGAAAAATAAAATGTGTGCTAGTCTTGTTACATTCTATTAATGTCTAATCTTAATAGAACAATGACTGGGAACATTTAGGAATAATACATAAATGCAATATGAATCTCATAATTATAATCTCATTATAATTTCATTTGCCATGTACAATTAGCCCATGGACTTTATCACACATCTAAACATGTACAAGATAAAGAATGCCTTTAAATAATTTGTCATTAAACTACAACCAAAGAAATTAGTTGTAGGACATAAACCAACAATCTCCCACTTGTACTAAGCCAATCGTTTAAGTATCTCATATCATACCATCATATGAAAATTATTCTACTACTGGGACAGTGGCTTAATGAAAGAATTCTACAAGATTCTCTATAGTGTGTGCACTTGCTTAAATCTTACAACTCCCATCTGAATTATCATCATAATTAAGAAAATTTGCATAAACACATTATTGGATCTTTGATGAGACATTAGCTCCTTATGCATACCCAATGGCTCTAATGTTCTATAATACATTACTGTCTTGAACAATGTAAAGAAACTATATCAAGTTCACTAAAGAACTATTGATCCAATTAATCATTTCCATTAAATGAACAATGTATTATGGCTCAATTAACGACCATTGCTACATTGGAACCTTTCCAATCCTAAATGATATTGTTTTAGTAAATAAACCTTAATTAGGATTTATTTTTAAAGTTATATCCTTATCATTTTAAACTCAAATATCAACTCACACATAGAGTAATGGATATCTTTAATACTTCATAAGTATCTTATATCTCAAATACTAAATACCTTTAGTACAATATCTATGTACTTGGACTTAGAATAATTTAACAACGTCAAATCTATCTCTATAGATATAATTCCCAGAGTTAAGTTGTTACCTTTTCATATCCAACAAGAGTTGTTCTTGGACAATTATGTGTTCAATAATTGAAAGTTAGAACTATTGTTCTCTGTAAGCAATATGTCTTCACATACTCCCACCGAAGAGGACAACAATACTACCACTAACCTTCATATAGACATGACAAATTCATAATGGTCTCAAAAACAAACTCATTGAATTCATCATGAAAGTGAATCTTTTAATATCTCGTAGCCTTTTAACTATACATCAAGCGTAGCATTAAAAGCACTAGTTCTAATTAGATGTATTGTCATAAGATTTGAACTTTCCAAATTTCATCTTACTCTCATTCCTTATCTTAAGAACCATTCTCCTATAATTATACATTGAATTAAACAATTTGTTCAACGAGTCTGTAATATTTTATCCAATATTTTTGATATCTCATAACCTTTTATTATCCAATTTAGTTATAAACTAAATGGATAACACATGCTTCAGCTAAGCATCACATCCTTAAATTGCTAGCTTTGATTCTTTCAAAGACCTAGCATTTAATATCTAATATGAAATCTTGCTAATTGATTCAATCGGAACAATTGAAGGTAAGTTATTGTACTAGGCATCACTATAGAAAAAATAATATTATTTCCTACAATATCTCATATTGTATTTTACTCCTTACATAAATCCATACCTTTATGGAATTTTTTTAAGAATGTATTTACGAGAAAATCTCATTCCTTATAGATAACCGAAAATATAGAACTTTCTACAAAGATCTCATCGATGTGCTTCATCATTATCAATACTTAATTTCTGCTTAGATTTAAATAGTTTGAACTTTTTCAAAATTTTAAATCATCATTTCATTAAATTCTTATGACTATATCATATAAAGTCATTAGTAATCTAATGAAATATAAGTATTATCCTTTTTATAAATTGTTATTCTATCTAATATGTCACATGTATAAAAGTTAAAAATTCAATGCCATCATCATCCTTTCACCAAAGGTTGATTTGGTTATTCTTCAACTTTACAAGTTTCACAAGTTTCTTCATGTCCTAGTATGTAACTTTATGATTCTTGTTATGTTGATTTAGCTAGTATGGCATAAAAGGATAATCTTGGTTATCCAACCTTTTATTCATGCAATTTACGTTAAGTCTCCTTTAATCCAACGCATACAAACTCTTTATATAAAGTTGGATCAACTACTTTTACTTAACAATCTATTTCTAACCATGCATTGCATATTACATTAATGTTGAATCTAAATTCAGTATCAAATACTTATAAGTACGAATTAGAAATACATATGATCTTTATCATATCATATATAGGAAAGAAAATTAATGCAATTGTTTTTTTCTAATGACAACTATTATTATACTATAGATAAGCCTTTAATTATAGTCAAAAATTATGCTTTGAGTATGTTAAATTAAGTGAAACAATTTCATCAAAGTATTATATCTTTTAGCTCTAGTCCATGCGATCTTTTACATCTTGCTATCATAGTGTTGACATATGTCTTACATGTTTCCATAAAAGTTTACGAGATATCAATCAACTCAAAATGTCAATACATTTTATCATCTATATGATTTTGACATATCTCTACAATTTTGTCTTCTTATCCTTAATAGGGATTATAGCAAAATTGCATAATGGGCACACATATTTCTATCTAACCTTGAGAACTCTTCTCAAATATAATAATTGTCTAGGAAATTTGGTTCAGTAACTTAGCATCAACTATACTAGACAAGGTAAATTTCACTAATAACAAAATAATTGTAAGAAAGCAAGTAATCAATTGTATTCCATGACTACCAAATTAAATTAGGACTTTAATTATGTATTTGGTTACCCCCACAATTTTATTTGAAATAATAGTCACTACTATTCAAAAAGATTACTTTAATCTTACTACTAGGCTAAGATCCTATTTAAGTATAGTTGATCTTGAGTTTGCTGAACGAACCAACTAGACTTAAATTAGGTAGATAACAACTTTATTAATCACATCTCATATGACTCCTAGATCTGTTAGGTAACAACTCTTGTCAAAACATGTCCTATATGTTATTCCTAACCCTACCTCTCAATTCATGTGGTTATGAGTTTGCTCATCCAAATCACACAAATTTAGTTAAGTAGAACCTACTGTCATAAGACTAAATATGTTCAGGTTAAACCGACTTTGAGTTTACTCAACAATCCAACTATAAACAAAACTCTGGTTTATTCTTATAACAATGGAAGGCAACAATCATGTTTTCAACGTGTACATAAAATTTTAACAAGGGATTTAATTCCATTTATCTCATCAAACACAAATTGCATGTAAAATATCATACATAATTTATCATGCATCCAATATATATATATATATTAACCATATAAATAAAGTATGCAATTTATGCACTCATAATCAAATTATATGCATAAAATATCAAGCTTCGTTTGATTCTAGTTATTGATCTTTATAATCTAAAATAACATTTCCAACTCCTTGGAAAAATTAAAAAAGATTAAAACCATTGATTCTTAAACAAACTAAATTTCTATTGTAGATAAAAATTTAATTTGAGTTGAAAACAAATTTTAAATCCAATTGGAAACTATTTCCAATTTATCTTGACTCCTTTAACAAAATTTAATTGAAAATAATTTTCAGTAAATTATTTTTCTTACTTATTATAATTTAGAAAAACTTTTCAAAATTATATAAGTAACACTTTCTAATCTAATTAGAAATTTCTATTTTTATTCTCGTTAGAAACTACTATTCCTTAATTAGAAAACTATTTTCTAATGTTAAAAAGGAAACTACTTTCAAAATTAAATAAAACCCTTTTAAATTTAATTAAGAAGGTCATTATATATTATTTATTTAGAGATTTATTTCTTAACTAATTAGAAAATCTTTCTTTAATTAGTCAGAAAAATATTTTCAAAAATATTACAGAAAGTACATTTTTCGTAATTAATAAATGAAAACACTTTTTAGAATTTAATCAAGAAAAATATTTTCTAAAAATCAAGAAACTTATTATTCATAAATAAAGAAACAATTTCTAAAGAAACTAAATATTAATTCTCTAAACAAATAAAATAATAAATTTAATTCATCTCAATCAAAATGAAACAAATAAATTTAATTAAGAAACATGTTTCTCAATTACTTAAGAAAACTATTTTCTTAATTTTAAGGAGTCTAATTAATCAATTTCAATTTAATTGAAACTAATTAATCTTTTGAAACTACTTTTGTAATTAGTAATTAAGAATCAATTTAATTATTAATCTTAATCATATTGAGAAAAATAATTACTTTAATTTTGAAATTAAGATCTCATCTTAATTAATATAATCTCATTATAATTATAATTTCTAACGTAATCCAATTATGAAAGAAATTATTTAAAATCTTAGCTTGATTCTAATTATTGATTCAATAAATAATTTAATTTAATAATTCAACTCTTGAAAAATTAAACTAAATTTCAAAAAAATTCCTAATAAAATTTACTCTGGATCAATTTTCAACAATTGGAAAACCACTTTTCCAACTTTATTAGGAGTGTAAATTTAATGGAAATTAAGGTTTTTTAAAATCAAATAAATTAAGAGAAAAGACTGTTTGGAAAAACGTGGAGGAGGTTTGTGAAGATGATGCAAGACCTCTAAATAGAGAACATGCGACCCCCTCTTCTTCACATTTTCCCTGTTTAGCTCTTGAAACGTGGGTGCATATGCCCATTTTTCTCCAGCTATCAGGTAACGTTCTATTCGCTCACGTCACTAGCCTCTCCCTTTCATCTCTTCTGTCTCACACCGTCACCTGTTACTGTGCTCCCTCTGCCCATTGTGTTTTTTGTTGTTGAATGGGGGTGCATCACCTTAGCCAGTGGTGTGGCCACTAGTTCATTACTAACGTCGCCAACCAATGGCAATACCACGCCACTGGTTCAGCAGTTAAACTAGCGACTATACTTAACCGCTTGTTTTAACCCTTGTTTGAAAAATTAAAAACCTGGCTCTAATATCACTAATGGGAAACTGCAGCGGAATAATTGGAAAACTTTTTTTGCAATCTTTGACTTCCCGAAAGCCAAGATCTCTTTAATTCTATAAAATGATCAACACAAATCATAATAAAGTTAAAACTTAATTCGTACCTTATTTCGAAGCTTGATAATAATATTGTCGTATCCCTTAAACCATTGCCGAATCTGATCCATTTCTACCACTATAGCCGTACAAATGTCCGACCTCTAATGGTATCCACAAAATGTGTTGAAAGAACTCTGTAACTCTTACAGAGAGGGTTAAGCAAGAAGTGCTAGCTCCATAGAGCTTAAACTTATTTATAGTAAGTTTTGGACATTTTAGTAATTTAATTAAAATTAAATTCTAATCTCAATTAAACTTTAATTAGAATTAAATATTAGTTATGCCCATATGAGATTCAATATCTCATATTGATCCTTATTTATTAAATATCTAATATTTAATTATAAAGTTTCTCAAACTTTACAATCAAGTTGAACTTGATTAAATTAACTTTGCTCTCTTCATCCCATTCTATATGTGAGACCCATTAAATTCCCAAATATGTTGGAAATTATTATAAATTATAATTATAATTAGATAAATTATAACTCCTTTTAATTTATCTTTAATTCTCCAATTAACCAATTTATAATCATAGATCAAGATTGGCATCTAGCAACACATCATGACCACCCAAATATTTAGGAATGTCAAAGTGGTTTTGGCTAACCTTTCTGTGCATGATTTTTCCATATAATTCAATCCTTTCATCAACCAATGTTCCAATTAGACATAGAGCATGGAATTAATGTCTACTCTATTTTTGAGTCCAATCATATTAATTCTACGACATTTTCTATCGATTCAACTAATGACATTTGTAAACTACTTACAAAGCATCATTTCACCATGACCAAAGATTTCCTGAATCAATACTAATCGAGAACAACGAAACATTCTCCCTAATTACTTTAGGGTGATGAATCTTATCTTGATCACATAACTACCTCTATATAGTTCATGCTACATCTAATGACCACCAATTAAACGACCTATGATTAAATAGATCAAAAGTAGTATCAAAACATAGTAATCCCCATACAAGATAACTTTGATGACCTCAAGTCAAGGGATCACTTATACAATCATCACTATAAGAATTCCATAGATATATAAGTAATGTTCCAAATGGATTTCTTATATCCGGTCTGTTCAATGAACTTGTTCTTTAGTAAGCACCCACACATTTGTTTAAGTATCTGTATACTTTAGCCTAGGAGATCAACTACTTCCTTCATAAGGAAAAACAAAACATATGTTTGTATTTTTACGTTCTATTAATGTCCAATCTTAATAGAACAATGACTAGGAACATTTAGGAATAATATATAAATGCAATATGAATCTCATAATTATAATCTTATTATAATTTCATTTGCAATTTACAATTATCCCATGGACTTTATCATACATCTAAACATGTACAAGATAAAGAATGCCTTTAAATAATTTGTCACTAAATTACAACCAAGGCAATTGACCGTAGGGCATAAACCAAAATTGGGATCAATGTATCGGCTCTTCCAACTTTCAAGCCAATCAAGCACTTCCATGTTGAAGTAAGAGGACTAAAGCTCTATGTAGCACAGATTGGAACCGGTAATTTGACCTAGCTATGACAACTTTGTTGGTTGTTTGAATGAAAGGACTATAACAACGTTTGACAGCAATAGATCAAGAATTTTGATGGCGATTATGGTTATTGGAGATTAACAACCATTGGATATAGTTAAAAGCAAGAGATTCAGGATATTTCTCAATTCAGTCCAACCGAATTTCAAGATTCCAAGTGAGAATACATTGAGGAAAGATATTTTTAAAATTTATGAGGACAAGAAGAGAGAAACATTAAGAGCATTATCGAGTGTTCAAGGATGAATTTCCATAACAATGGATATTTGGACAGTTAATAACTAACCTAAGGGTTACATAGTGGTGACGATACATTATATTGATAAGGATTGAAAGTTATACAATAGACTTGAATTTAAAAAAAAACAATAACTTTTTTGAAATTGTCTTACAATAAAAAAATTTTAAAATATATTAAATGTTTAGGCCAACTCTGGCCTAATGGATAGCCCATGGCTTGGGCGGGCCCACCATGTGCCTACCCACGGGCCGATTTGGCATGCACGAGCCTGGCCACAGGCTTGGCCATTCCAATCCGCGACGGCTATGGGCTTGTCTGAACCGAAATTTTTATAGGACGACCTATGCCCAGCCTAGCCCATTGACATGCCTACTTATTTCTTCGTCTAATTTTTTTTAATGAATACTAACAGGTGATCACTGTACAAATGCGCAGTGAGATTTGCAAAACGATTATGCCCAACTGAACTAGAATGTGCTAAATAAAAATTGCTTGGATAATATCAACGGGTTGTCTCTAAAAAATTTGTAGTATATTGGACAATTATTTTTGGAACACTTGGAATCGTAAAAAATGGAGAAGAAGGATACGAAAAAATAAAATAATAGGTTAAGTTGCAAAGTTACATCCCAAAAACTCCAACATGGTATCAGAGACATAGATCCTTGAGGGACTATAAGATTGAGTAAAACAAAAAAAAATTCTTCCAATGTTTCCTAAAGTTGGTTAAGATTTGTCAGTTAATAATAAAACAAGAGCGTAGAAAATAAAAGTTCAAACGAATCTGACATCTAAAATAAAGTAGCCTTCCCTACAGTTTGTTCTATATAAGAATTAGAAGCTAGCAAGCCTAATTTTAGTGCAATCTCCCTAAAACAACTTGTTTTTTTCACCATCAACAGTCAATAAGTGATCAAATGATGTTATTCCTTTAATATGCATAGGTAATAACCTTAGGTAATACCTCTCTCCTTCTTTAGGGTCAATAGCAACCAACCTTCCTATAATTTTCCTTTGACTCCTTTCTGACCATGTTTTTGTTTTTGGGGTCCAATCAAAATATTCTGGAAAATCTTTATACAAACATTTCATCTCTTCAACTTTTTTATTTGTCGAACTCATTTGGAAAAATTTAGTAAAGATCATTCTTAAGAAGTCAATTTTTCTCAACAAATAGGATAAATCTGAATTTTTTTCAAAGGAGACAGATTGTTTATCAGGAAGATAAACCTGAAGAATATAAACTGATGGACTCATCTCTTCTAGATGAAACTCAAGAGGCAAATCCAACATCCTTCCTAGAAATTATTGATTTCATTAATATAAACATTGGTCTATTGATCAACAATACTAAAATTAACAAGATCATAGCCCTTGAAGACATACAAGTACTTAACAAGCTTAACAGTAGAATATATTTCAACATTTATCTGGAAATTAATGAGAAGCAAAAGATACGGACTATAAAGAATAACCCATCTATTATCAACCTCATGCTTACAAATCTTTACTTTTGGGCCATCATCTCTCCTTCCATAACATGCATAACTATCCTTACCATGGATAGTAAAAAGAGCAAAATTTTTAGTGAAATGGTTATTGCAGACACCATTTCTCATACAAGGGCTGTCTTGAGTCATATGACCACAAGGACCATGGATCATATGTTTAATGACAAGAGAATATAACCGTGAATTTCGGACAGGGTCTAGTATTTCAGCAGATATGATTTAGTGATAAGATTCCGGATTAAGTAATTTAGAATGTAACTTAAGTATCAGCAACAAATGAGCATAAGGGAAACCATACTTTTGGAACTTAATAACATCAACTTATGTAGCAACCTCTTCAAAAATCTATTTCTTGATTATTTCATTTTTAAGAATCTTAAATTTAGCTTTAAAAACTCTAGCCAATAAATCAGGCCTATCTTGTGTCTTTTCATGAAACTCAAGATTTTCCTGAATCCCCTTCCATATTGGGTTGCAAGTTATAGTGAGGAAAATGTCAAGTTTACCATACTTCTGTACTAAAGACATTGCATCAAGGCAATGATGTTTCATATCTCTTGGACCACCAACAAATGAAGCTGGGAGCACTACTCCATGGCCAATTCAATAACCTTCACTATGACCGATGACAATACTGTCCAAAACACCCAGCAATATCTCTGTCCTTATCTTATTTTTTCCTTTTCTATGAAAATTGAGTCTAGATGTTTCAATCTTTATATAAACACCCGCAACAAATTGTTGAAGTAGCCTTAAGCTATGGAGCAACATTAACTGATCATGTTCTCTTATTTGGAGCCTATAACAATAGTACTCTCTAGTAGAAACAGTGCCATCTTCATAGAATTCTTAACCAACAACTAAAAATTATACGAAGAAATTGAATAAATAAAAGGATAAGGTTAGACAACACCATAAAAATGAAATAGAAAAAGAAAAACTTGTTTGTATTCTCCAAATTAGACAAATTAGATGGATCAACAAAAAAAATTGAAATTAATGTCAAATCCGTCATTTGAAGTAGTGTTGCTCATTCTCTTTGAAAACAATTGCTTGATTCCACTATGCCATCTAGATTTACCATGCGAAAATAAAAGAGGATATTGAAGGGAATCATAACAAGCATAGTAAGATTGGATTCTATAACTTGTGCCTAAATGACTATAGACTTGGATGTGTGAAGATTTATTAACCCTTTCATCATCCACCTCAATCTATACAGTAGCTACTTGTGATGTAGTAGGAAGATTGTATACATATTAATCAAGGTTAGGATAATACCTCAAGACTATTGTACAATTGTCAAGTGTTGGAGTGACCTTAAGACCTCTGAAGAACTTTACATAGGGATTATGTTCTAGGACTGTCATAATCAATTTTAATGTATCCTCACGAAGTTTATCACAAATTTTTGTGCCTATTCTAAGTTCCCCATCAGTATAAAAAAAATAGAGTTGGATACCAAACATTCTATCGTTTTCGAAACTAAACTGCCAAGGAAATGATAAACTTGATCTTGAACACAAAATGTATAAACACTTTTCTTATCTAGTTCCACATGAAGTAAAAGCCATATTATTATTATATGAAAAAAGTTCTTCTTGAAATGTTGAGACTCTTCATCACCATCAATAAATAATCATTTTAGAGCATATGGCATTTAACATGCAACAATGGCAATCTCTCTTGACGAACAACAAAATGATGGTGGTTATAAATAGAATCTTTTTGCATCACAATGCTCACAGTTGGGAATAAAGCTATAGAGATTCAACAGGACAATTCTTTAGGCGTGCTAATTTTAACTAAGAATGATGATGGTTTATCCCTAAAAAGATTTATAAAAGGGTTTATCACTTTGAGGAGCAACAATAATAGAAAGTACAAAGAATATAGATAAGAAGATTTATACCTTGAACCTCAATAGTTGTCATTGAGGTGGATAGAATAGAATAAGAAGATATTTTTGTACAATCTAAATTGTGATGCATATTATTAAACACTTGAACTGATGATTCTGTATTGAAAACTTCCCCAAGCCGAAGAGATGAATGATTCACACTTGCATGATCCAGGCTAAAATTAGTAGATGGATTTTGTACCAGTTAACTACTGGATGGATGAAGAAACAATTGTTCATCTACAATATTGCTATCAATGGTAGAATAAATAGGTCGACCATGAGCTGACTGACATCAACGTTCTCCTATAGACCACTTAGGTCGATCTAAATTATTTGTCGTTTTGGACATATCAGTTTTACACCTTTTATTGTACAACCAAAAAAAGATAGAGTAGCATTACTCTTCTTTATAGAATAAGCTTCTCGATGCCGCTGTAGAAGCTCACGTTTTTTATTTTCTAACATTTTCGCATACTTTTTATGTCTCTTGGCATTTCTATCCATCTTTGAAAGTATACAAACCTACAATGAAGGGAAAAATAACCAACAACTATACACACTAAAAAGATATTAAAAAATGAAAGAAAATAAAGCCATAAATTAATAAAATAAGATAAAATTATCAACAAGTAATTGTTGTATTTCCTTGTATAATTATATAATAATTTTTGATATATGTGTACAGTTTAATTGCATATTAAATAATTATATTTTGCAAATAACTTTTTGTAGTAAATGATAATTTAGTTTTACAAAATTTTACATTATGTTGGAAAATTTTAAGATATAATGTAAATTAATGCAAACTAGTTATTGAAATTAATATAAATTTTTAGCTCAAAAGAAACTGATAATTTTGAAAAAGAATCATATATACAATGTTCTCAATATGTTTATATTACTTTAATTTATCAAATTCTCTCATGATACAATTTAAGAAGTCATTGAAAGTAACCGTTTGAATTAATTATTGATTAAAATATTATTAGATTATCAAATAATTATCAAATTATAAATATGATATAAATTCATAACAATTTTAAATTTTCAATGCTTTAAATAAAAAATCAAACTTTTCACTGATTATAAATGGATTTCAATTTCTTGACTTTTATAAGATGTTTTAATTACGATAGAAAAGCTTTATCTGACATTTAAACTTAAAATCATTATAAAAATAAAAACATTTTGAGAATTGTTTGTAATAACTCAATTATAAAATCATATATTTACTAGAAATGGTGAATTTCTTTTATATTTAAAAGACATTAGATGTTAATTTAGTTTTGTTAAATATTTTAATTTTTAATAAAATAATAGATGGTTTTATAATGTACCACGCATTAGTCTAAATTTTAAAAACTTTTTAAGATTCTAAAAAATAAATATATGCATATATAATATTGTCTACATATATTTTAGGCACAACAAAATGTTTTATGGTCATATTGAATGAATAAAAACAAATATATTTATTTTAAATTTAATACAGGTTAGTATTTTTAAAATAAGTTAATATATTTGGTATTTAATCATTGTTGTAAAATTAATAGATACTTGTATATTGTACATGTAACCATAATCAAAGTTTACAATTAATTCAAAAATGCCATTGGAGTAATTTTTAAATTTTATCTGCTGGATATTGTGATAGTGTGACTAAAGTCATATGTTTGGAGCCAAAATATGGATCAATGATGACCAGTGGTGTATGACGATAAATAATTAATGCAAAAGTTTGGGTCATAATAATTTTATCTTTTAAATAAAAATTAAACTTTTCAGTTTTTATAAATGGATATTAACTTCTTGACTTTTATAAGATGTTTTAATTATTATAGAAAAGGTTTTAAAATCATTTTAAAAACAAATCATATATTTATTTAAAATAGTTAATTTCTTCTATATTTAAAAGACATTATATGTTAACTTAATTTTGTAAAATATTTTAATTTTCAATAAAATAATAGATGGTTTCATAATGTATCAAGCATTAGTAAAAAAATTTTAAAAAATTACATGATAACTTTTGAAGATTCTTAAAAATAAATAG
Organism: Erythroxylum domingense; assembly: GCA_025594535.1. NCBI lineage: Eukaryota > Viridiplantae > Streptophyta > Magnoliopsida > Malpighiales > Erythroxylaceae > Erythroxylum > Erythroxylum domingense. Next base: position 12,129,910 of record JANQBM010000009.1, on the reverse strand, counting down.
ATGCATATATAATATTTTCTATATATATTTTTGGCAAAAAATTTATTATGATCATATTGAATGAATTAAAAAAATATTTATTTTAAATTGAATATAGAATAGTATTTAAATTTTATTTTATATATTTAGTATTTAGTATTTAATTATTGTAGCTAAATTAATAAGTAATTGTATACTATAAATTTAACCATATTAAACATTTTTAAAAATTTACATGATAACTTTTGAAGATTCTTAAAAATAAATATATGCATATATAATATTGTATTTATATATTTTTGGTTTCAAAAATCCTATTATGATCATATTGAATGAATGTAAACAAATATCAAAGCTTTTGAAAACCACCTTTCCAACACAGCTTACTGTCATTGTATGTTTCCTTTTTTCTTTTAATACCGTAAAAAAAATTATTAACTAGATCCATAAAACCAGTAAAATCCATCTATAGAAATGATTTCAAGATAACGGAAGACAAAAAGAAAACCATTCTTGATGACCTAATTATGAACAAGTATCTGATACCACTTGTTAGATTTTGTTAATCCCCTTAAAGCTAGGAATCATTCATATCAAATCATCAAGAATTAATAAAAGCGGAAACTTACCTGAATCCATTGTGAAATCTGCACTAGAGTCTTGCAGTTTTGTCTTCCAAATTGAAACCTAACCTTTTCTCTAGATTTTTCCCTTAATTCTCTATTTTCTCTCTAATGATGGTATGTTAGAAAAGAATTATGCGTACGTCTAATTTAGGGACCATAACCACTTTTATTAATGTAAATCTCTAATGTAATTTCTAGTTTAAGCCATCATAAAATCAAAAATTACAAACCCAGTCTCTACATATATAAAGCCCACACTTTAAAAAGATACATAAGGCCCAAAATACAATAACCATATTAGACCACTTTAATTAATTGAGCTCAACTTTATATGATAGCCTTTATACACAATTATACACATATAATCCCATATGTTTGATTAAAAATCCATACAGTTTATAGTTTTAAATGGGTGGTATATGACTGGAAAGTTTTTTCATATCATTATACAAGACCTATCATTAATCTTTTTATTTTTATTGTATACTTTAGCACACAATATCTGGTTTTTTTCTTGAGTGTCTTTCTTTTTGTCTGTGAAGGTTAGACGTTTAATAAATAACCATCAGTAAAATTTTACTGCATTGAATGATTTAGTAAGTGGGGTTAATAAATGATCTATAGAAATAGTAAAATGCAGGTGGCAGTCATTTCATTTCAGTAAGGGTCCCTTAAATGAATGACAATAGAGGCATTAGTTGAAAAGAAAGAGTGCATTTAAATAATAAAAAAATTAATGTAATCCTGACAACTACTGTACGACGATTCCAAAACAATGGCTTATGAGAGGCACCAGATCACCTGTGCCACTAATGTTGGTCCTATTCTGTGCCTAAAATAAAACTTCAATGTTTTAACTCGTTTTAATTAAACCAAATGTTCAATGCCTTAGCTTATCTCGCTTCAGCCAAGCTAATTCCTTATCTTTCTTTGATTTTGCTTCCCGCCTGAACCTTTTCCTTCCCCTGTTACTTCATGGAACATCTCCATCCTAAATCGAGCTTTGGGATTCTTAAAGGCTATGGTATGCTTTACCACTCTCTCGCTTTCATTTCTTCCATAAATCTCACATATTTTCTTATACATTTTCTTTTTTTCTCTGACCATTTTAAGTGCTTCTCTCTGCACAAAAACATAGAGACAGTGATTGTCTGAGTACCCATCAGAGAAAGAGTTTCAGAGGTAAAGAGAGACAAGAACTCCCTAGTCTAGTTTTATTTTGTGGGTTTGATTTCTTGGAGGAACCAACTTTGTTGGTAAGGGATGGAGATTATATATTACTAGTTAACCAAGTCCTTATATCAAGACTATCTCAAAGTCTTGGAGGCTGATATACAATATGCTAATGCTTTGTAACTTTTGTTTTTGTAATCAGTTTATGTTCTTTTCACTTTGTTTCAAAATTTCTGGTCATTTTCTTTTCTTCTTCTTCCTTCTTTCAGTGCTTTTTGAGATGGGTGGTTCTGGTTTTTGTGCCTCACCTTTTTACTTTTTTTTAATGGTGTATCCATATGGGATTTTCACAATTTCTATTATGATCAGTTATAAGAATTTGTCTACTCAATGAATTAGGAAGAAGGAAGATTATTGTTGTGTTTTGTTTAGGCTTATGCATTAAGTGACCTTTTATGTTGGTTAATCCAAATTTATGAGCCTTAATAATCATAGGAAGCAATATCCTATAGGGAATCGATCATTTTTGAATGAGTTCACTAACTTTATCCATGAAAAGTTATAAAGATTGCAACTTTCTATGTTATTTAACCTTATCCCTAGTTCGTACATAGAATATTGAATTTTGATGTTGATAACGTGAAGTCTATATAGTTATTCATAGCTAAAGTAGCTTGCTTTGACCTATATTGGATTTTCATACTGTTACAATTACAATTCTATAAGTATTTAATAAGGCATGTTATTAAGGGTATTCTATTTCTTCATTTCCCTTTGTATGCAAGTTAGAGGATGTGTCTTACTCTTACACATATTGATATTGCAAGGATATATTCAATAGATTTTTTTTACTTGATGATTGATCAAACAGTGTTTTGGGTCTTTTTCCTAAAAAAGAAGAAAGGTTTTTTGGGTTAAAAAATTTGAAGGGGCATTCCTGTATAGTTATGACTAATCAATGAAAGATATAGTACTTGGTGTGCCGGAAGCCGTAAGTGCAGTAAGACGTGCCATTTTGTGGGATCTCTTTGGCCTATTGAATTGCAAAAGATGTCTTCTCTTACTAGAGCATTATTTGGAATGATGTTTCAAGTTCTCCCTACTTATGTTCAAGAGTGGTTCACTAAAATACGTGACCATTCCAAATCATCTCAAATTGAGTCATTTATGAGGATTTGGTGCATTCCTCCTCTAATTGTGAATGAACTCTCTCAGGTTTGTTTAAACTGGAAATATTTATCGAATTGGTGTTTTCATTTATATATATTGTTCTAGCATCCCTAATCCTTAGATCCTGATTTCCATTTAGACAAATTAAATGCTTCTTATTATATTGCAATCGAGTTGCTATTGGAGCTTTATGTGAACCATCTTTCTGGACCCAATATTTGTTTTAGTCAATTTTATACATCATATCTCTTGGTAGTTTTACCCTTTCAATCAGTGGTGATAAGAGTGCTAAAGCAAAACCAGCTTGGTGGTCTTTATAGTGATTATATTGAAGCAGTGAGATTTAGTTCTTGATGCAGATAAAAAAATGCCAATCTTCTTAATGAGAACTTTTTAGTGAGTGTAAGCAAGTCAGCAAATGAGGTTGTTACTACCTATATGAAAGATGAGACTAGAATGGATCTGGTTATTTGTCTTCCTGTGTCCTACACTTTACGTTCTGTGGATTTGAATGTATAAGAAGCCTAGGCACTAAGAAGGTGGGGATAAGTACTTATCCACCGTAGTTTCCAAACTCAGTCATATGTTTAGATCTATGGGCGAACAACCGGAGGTTAGAGGAAATTGCGGTGCCACTGTAGAAATCGATAAGTAGAAAGGGGGTTATAGTCGGAAAGTGCTTCTGTAGTAGAAATTTTACTTTCCATTAATAACCTTCTGATAATTATTATGTTTTATTATACCCTCAACTAACAAAAAGCAAGTCCAACATAAATTCTTCTTTGTTCTCTCTGGCTCTTCGTGTTCCTCGTCCTCTTAGGCACTCACCACCTTGCTCGTCTCTGCATTTTTTTCTTTTTTCATTTTATTGTAGTAGCTTTTATATTTTAATTTGGTATGGAGTTTATGTAACAACTACTTGGTATTCTTCCCATAATATATGCTACAAAATGAAAAATGTTAGCTCCAATATATTAGTTTTTGCATTTCCATTCCTTGATTAATCTTACAATTGAGATAGCAAGCCACTAAATCAAGTATTAAACTCGAAGATGCTAGTCTTGTATTATCATAGGTTATATTGTATTGTCCTACTTGGCATACTTTTGATCTGAAAGTTTTTTTCTTTAGACTATTATTTTAAATGGATTATTGCTTTATGATAGTTGCACCATAATAATTATTATCATTCTAATTAATTTTTACATTTTATTTATAGATGGCAAGTCAAAAGAATCTTACACATCTAGAAAAAACTCAATGGGATAGTCATCTCACAAAAAATTTTATAGATGCATGTAAAGTTCAAGTAGAAGTAGGTAATCACCCTACCTTACACTTCAATAGGACTAGGTGGGCCAATCTGGTTACTAATTTTAACACAGCAACAAACAAGATTTATGAAAAACTCAGTTGAAAAATAAATGGGATGAACTCAAGAAGAATTGGAAGTTATGGAAGGAACTCAAAGGAAAAGAAATAGGTCTTAGCTGGGATCTTAAAAAACAGACAATTGTTGCATCTCCTGAATAGTGGGAGGAAAGGCTAAAGATACATTGTACATCAGATAATATATATATATATATATATATATATATATATATATATTACTATAACTATAATATTTAATTTACTTATTTATATTAACATACTAAAATTTCCATGCAGTACCCAAAGTAGTAAAATTTCGCAACTAATGCATGGAATTTGAAGATGATTTAGACATATTATTTATGGATGTGGTTGCCACAGGTGATGCTGTATGGTCACCGTCTATTAAGGTGTTACCATAACAAAATTCTCAAGGGCTAATCAATTTAAGTGAAGATAACAATGACTTGGAAGAGCTAGATTTAGATGATCCTACTTTGCAAGGTAACCAAAAAAGGAATGAGAAAAGATCTACGTCTCAATTTCAAGCTATAAGAGAGGGTAAACAAAAAGCTTCTAATAGTAAACAAGTATCTCATTCAATAGATTCTCTTGTAGAGATCTTGAAGAGTAGAAATGAAGAAAAAAAGCATCTAGATGGGGAAAATAGATCCTCCAACTTATAGTTGGGCAGAGGCCGTCGCACAATTAAATGCGTTAATGGAAATTGAACGAGGCAATGAATTATATTATTTTGCACTTGAGCTTTTTGAAGACAAAACTAAGAGAGAGTGCTTTGGAGCATTGCCAAATGCTGCTATTAAAGTTTGTTCGCTTCAAAGGCAACAATTAAAGAAACTGAGTGGCTCTTTTCTATCTATGATGCCTAATTTGGGGCCATGATGTTTTTAGGTGGTTCTTTGTTATCAGAATTGGTACTTTGAATAAATGGATAGAGTTAGAACTTTTAATTTTATATTATACTTCTTACTTATTATTGGATTTCTTATTTTCTTATATTAGACTTCTGACTTATTTAATATTATCAAACTTTTCACTACTTTTTTCATTTTCCTTTGGTGTGTATGACTTATGGATATTGTCATTTTGTATGCCATAGTTTTTTAGTCTATAATATTTAGTATTCATCGTTGCAAGTATGGTATATCAAGTGATTTTGATAAAGAATTTAAGCATGATGTAATTTTAAGTGCAGCCAGTTGCATGATCATTGATTGGTATAATCAGTATATGCGTAAGGAACCATATATGGTTTTCCCTTATTCTAGAAGTAGCAAAATTAATGAAATCCTATATGCCAATGAGCGAAAGTGTTTGAATATGTTTAGGATGGATAAAAGAGTATTTATGATGTCATGTCATGAGCTGCAACTTTTAGAGGCACTAGGGATATCAGTCCTATGGAGTTGTTAGGGATGTTCCTATATACACTCGGATATGGAGTAAGTACTAGAAATGTTTAAGAAACTTTTCAATATTCTGGTGAGACCGCCTCTAGGAATTTTGCATTCGTATTGGATATTGTAGCCACCATGGCCATAGACATCATAAATCTGGTTGATATAGAATTGCAAATAGTTATTTTGAAGGTAAAAAATGACTCTCACTATTGGCCTCACTTTAAGGTAAATTCTTTTCAATTTATAGAGTTCATATTTATGAAAATTTTAACCTAACATTTTTGCATATACTTTTTTTCTTATGTGTTCATGATTGCATTGGTGTTATCGATGGAACTCATGTAAAGGCAACTCTACCACCCTCACTACAAGTGCCTTACATTGGACGAAAAGGCCAACCTACTCAAAATGTAATGGCAGTATGCAATTTTGATACGCTATTTACATTTGTTTGGGCTGGTTGGGAAGGGTCTGCACATGATACTCGCATATTCAATAATGCCCTCAATTCACATTGCGTAAAATTTTCAAAACCTCCCCAAGTTAAAAGTTATACATATGTCAATAATTTATATGATTACTATATATACATGACTTTAAGTTCATTGCTTGAAAACATTTCTTTATTGTACACCTCTAATATGCATTACATATTATAGGCAAATATTACTTAGTGGATGTTAGATATCCAAATAAAAATGGTTATTTAGGCCTTTATAGAAACCAAAGGTATCACCTCGCAGAATTTGGACGTGGTAGTACACCGAGTAGACCAAAGGAGACTTTAATCATATTCATTCATCATTGCAGAGCATGATTGAAAGGACCTTTGGCATATGGAAGAAGAAGTGGCGCATTCTTGAAACAATGTAGGGATAGCCATTTAATAAGCAAGTGAAAATTGTGGTCTCAACTATGGCACTTCACAACTATATCTGTCACATTCTCAAGATGATCTTCATTTGAAAAAGCATGACGTGAATGGAGAGCTTAATTTGTGCGATGAAGATGATGTAATACATGATGATATTTGCTCTTCTAGTCAAGTAGACGAAATGGCTAGTATTCGTGTTGCTATTACTATGAGCATGATGAATGTGTAAATTTCATTTGCGTTTGCATTACATAAACAATTATACGTTATCAAATAGTTTATTCCCATTTTTTAATTTTAATTTTTTAATTTTTAATTTTTAATTTTAATTTAATATTTTACTATTTATAATTTTAATTATTTAATAATAAAGATATCTAAATTTATGAAATATCCCAAAGACATCTTGTTACCATGGAATTGTAATTTAAATTATCATTTTTCAATAACATAAATAAGCACATATCAAGGAAAAGATAACGATGGATATGTTATATATTTCTCCAAAGATATCCCCTACTAATAGTATCTAAGTATGGTGAAATAATTTATTTCCTAAATTTTTTTATTTATATTTTTCTTATTTTAATTTAATAATTTAATATTTATAATTTGAATTTATATGATTAATAATATTTTTTGTGAAATATTTTATTTACTAAATTTATTTTATTTATATTTTTCTTATTTTAATTTAATAATTTAATATTTATAACTTGAATTTATATGATTAATAATATTTTATGAAATATTTAATTTAATAATATTTTATGAAATATTTGCAAACACCTATTTTCACGTTTCAGTAGTTACCAAAGTAGCAATCCCAAACAAATAAGTACTTATAATTTTAGCAGGTTATCAACTGCCACCGTAATAATAATTATCAAAAGGTTATTAATGGAAAGTAGAATTTTAACTGCAGAAGCACTTTCCTACTGCAACTGTAACACCCAGTATCTGATTTACCTGGTATAGTAGAGACTAATGTCATTAAAATCAGGACAGTATCAGGACAGTGAATTATAATTTTTGGTGATATCAAATTAATGATGTTTGACACTTTTTCGATTGTCACAGGAAATTGTACGAGCGGATTTTGAAAGAACCAATACAAGAGGGGCATTTTTGT
>JANQBM010000009.1:12097099-12118930 GCA_025594535.1 Erythroxylum domingense | reverse complement strand
GTAATGTTCCAAATGAATTTCTCATATCGGGTCTATTCAGTGAACTTGTTCTCTAACAAGCACCCACACATTTGTTTAAGTATCTCTATACTTTAGCCTATAAGATCGACTACTTCCTTCATAAGGAAAAACAAAACATGTGCTAGTCTTTTTATGTTCTATTAATGTCCAATCTTAATAAAACAATGACTAGGAACATTTAGGAATAATGCATAAATGCAATATGAATGTCATAATTATAATCTCATTATAATTTCATTTGAAATGTACAATTATTCTATGGACTTTATTATATACATCTAAATATATACAAGATAAATAATATCTTTAAATAATTTGTCACTAAACTACAACCAAAGCGATTGGCTGTAGGGCCTAAATCATCATTGTCAACTTCACTTAGAGAGCGAGGCTTTCGCTTCTTCCTAAAAATGCTTAAAGTTGTGTGGTGTTGCATTAGTTGTTCTAACTATTGTCAACTTCACTGCTAAATCTAAATATTCTTTCACCTGTGTTTCTAGCCATCCTAGATCTTTTCTGCGTCCCTCCTCTTCCCCTATAACTTTTTTTTGGAACTCTGCTTTTCTTTTCAACTCAAATTTCTCACATAGAATATATCTCGATTTTATATAGGTATATTTGTCTTTTAACCTATTAGTGTTTGAAGCTTGGGTAACCCTTTTTGCAGTTTTAGGTAACAAACTTTCCAAAAAACACTCGAGCCTTGACAACCTTATCCACATAATAGGAAATGGAGAAAAACCAAAGGGGACTCAACTAGAGCACTAGTTTGTTTTCGCCCCTACCCTCTAAAAATTCACCATCACCTTTAAACGGAGAAAATATCTCACAAATAGCTAACCCAAATCAATAGATAGAGACAGGTAGTGGATGAAGGAAGCAATGAAGCATTAGTGGAGGTTTTATTACCTAAGGATAACCAGACAATCTTTAAGTTTAAGAACTAAATAAGTGCCAAGAGAGTAATGGAAGAGGGGTCATGCCATAAGTTGAACCAACATTTATTCCTTTAACCCTAGAAGCCTAGGTTGTGGATGGAGAGCATTAAACAAGACAAGATACCAGTTTGGATTAACTTGCATGGGGTGTCTTTGGACTACTGGCCAACAAGAGGATTGAAAGCACTCGCGAGCTACATTAGGATTCCCTTATGTACGGATGAGATGAATGTTTTGCATAAAAGAATAAGGTATGCTCAACTCTGTGTAGCACAAAAGAACTTCCAAATACTACCCCAATTATGAGGATGAGTGAGGGAGATGTATTAGTCGAGGACACAGTAAGAGTATTATATAAATGGAGACCCAAATAGGTAAAACAAGGAAGGAACCTAGAAGAAAATTCCTAAAAGGTATTTATAAGGAGCTGGTAAACTTGGATTGAAATAAGGATTCAAAGGAGAATACTAAAGTGGATCAGGAAGTGAAATAAGATTCAACTGTAACACATAGCATAGATCTTATTATGTGTCCTGGATTGTTCATGAAAGGGTTAAAAAAGAAGGAAATTTGAAATACCCAATTTTGGTTCCATCTTAGCTTCCAAAGTAGTTTCTGAGGCCAAAACGAGCTTCGATCATCTGGGACCTTCACGATAAATATTGCCTGACGCATAGTTAACGCCATTTTACAATTTTCTCAATACATAAGCATTCTTAACGAGTTAGAGGATTCGTATACTTACAATTGATATATGAGCAACTGTAGGAGACCTTAACCTATATATATATATATATATATATAGTTTCCATGTTGGGTTTCCTCATTATAAGTCCAATATAAGTTCGATCCACACCAATAAGAATTCATTTTCTACCTGAATTTCGAATTATTCATTTAGACAATTTATTGGGCCACTTTATTACCTTATCTAGATCAAATTATGTAACTTAACAGATAATTTATTAAAAAGCCAAAATTAAAATTAATAGTTATCCACTTAATAAGGAAAACGACAAAATGTCGTACATTCTTCGCCTTAGACAATTATTAATTGTTGTTTCTTACTCAAGTTTAAAATAGTTTGAAAACTCGATTAAGTCATGTTACTGTATTGGTACCAAATTTAAAAACATTTGATCAAAAGGTAATGAAAGTCCAACATTCCATTTTGCAAGGCTTTCGATACTAAAAAATATTAAACACATGTGTCATACGTGACACATGTCCAATATAATCACAAATATCTAATACCTTACTAACATGAATGGGAAAATGGAGTGTGGCAAACTAGGATGATACCTGTATGATCTAATACATACCATCTTCTTTTTTATGTCTCGATTTCTCTAACTTTATACTAAACAGCATGTGCTAAACTGCTACAGAGAAATCCTGTTTTCTCTCACCGAATGGTAAACTGTACTAGAGAAAACTTGTTTCCTCTCATCAAATGCTAAACTACATTAGAAAAAACCTTTATATTTTCCAACTGAATGCTAAACTGCATTAAAGAACCTTTATGAGATTAAAAAAATCTTATATCCCCCTATGTCATATGAAACTTTAAGGATATCCATACTAAACTGTATGTGTTTAATGACATAGGCTCAAGGTCAATCTTTATAAATGTCCAATGACCTTTAAAATGCTTAAGATCAACAAAAATATGAAGGCTTCCATATGTATTATGTAAGGCCTTAAAAGGTACCCTAGTTGAAACGATACATGTTTATGAAAGTACATGTGAGATAGGAGTTAAAATTGTGCTATGATTTGAATGTGAAAGGAATATGACTTTAATTTTTGTATTAATGGAATATAATTAGTGAATTGGAATTAATATATACCATTAGAGAAATGAGGTATTTAAATGTATATTTAGACTAAAAAAGTTATCAAGTGAGAAGTTAAGTTGGTACATGAAAATTAGAATGACTAAGCCTATGAATTAGTGACATTTGACATAGTTAATGCATTGACATTTGGCATCATTGATTGTGTGACAAGTGGACCAATCATGGAGTGACATGTGGACTACTTACTTAATGAAACATGGCAACATTCAGTAAGTAATAAATGGCCTATTAGAAGCTTATGAGTTATTGACATTTAGCATAGTTAAATGAGTGACAAATGGATTAGTAATTACTAGACAAATGGACCAATTATTATGTGACAAGTAGACCAACCTTGGAATGACATGTGGACTGACTTGTAGGTGACTAATGGAAGCATATTACGGTGAAAAAGGGTGGCATAATCAAGTGTTTCATGGCATGACATGTTAATTGACACATGCTTAAGTATGTTGGAGACACCTAGCAACCAAAGGTGGCAAATTTTCTGCTGGAATGTTCTTTACTTCTTTCACTTTGCTCCTCTCCATCAAATATATCATTCCCTATCAACTTCTAGAATTTTGCTAGAGTTTGGATCATTTTCACTTGGAATCTTGGTAAGAAACTACATCAAGAAAGCTACCTTCAATTATCTTTTATGATGCTGTCTTTTTGGTGCTAAGAGCATCCTACTTTCACCTTAATCTTAGATGTGTGCGAATTGCTTGGAAAGGCTGATTTAGTTGGTTCTTTGGAGTTGTTTTTTTTAAAAGTTTAAAGAGGTAAGGGAGTACTAAACTTAGTATTATGATAGAACATGTCTTGTTTGATGTTCGAAGTGGATATAATATGTACTGAATTAATGAAGAATTGTGGTTAGGAACTTAATAGGTGCTGGTACTCATTAGAAGGAGTGGTTCCACTGAATAGCCACCAATTTTTTAGCCATATCTTGAATTGTAGAGATCAAAATGGGATGATTTTAAATTCAAACTAAACTAGATACATTTATCTCCAACTTTCATGAAGAAGTTGAATTTGAATTATGTCACTAAGGGTTTTAAGTTTAGATTGAAGTTGAGTTATGGCATAGGCTATAACACTATCCTTAACAGAAAGCATGCCACATTTTATCAAGTAAACTGTATTTATGTAGTTGGAATCAGACAAAGTTGTCTGCATAAAATTTGTAGCTTATTCTCTTATATTTCTATTGGTATATAGTTCGTAATTTTTAGATATCAGAATTGAGAGATATGAGTTTTACAAATTTGAGTGCACATGCTCGATCATGCACTAGCAAAAATTTTGAACATGCACAGTCTATAGTATTTTGGGTATAACTCTAGGAATAACAAACCAAATTGCATTATTTTCACTTCATTTCAAACTTAATACATAGAAGAACATTTTTTTAGAAGATCATATTGCCTAATGTTAATTTCTAGGTCGAAATGGCCATACAAAACTGATCCAAAAACTTGTCCTGTGAAAACAGTTGTTTCGAGGTTTCGGGTCCCTTGTCCCACAATTGTGGGAAATGGTTAGGAAGGTTAAAAAAAGGAGATTTTGTGCTATTGATGATTGTATTGTTGGAAAACTAGGTCGAGATCCAATTTTGACCATAGCGGAATAATCATGAAACTTTTTTTTGACTTTTTGATTTCTCGAAAACTAAGATCTATTTAATTTTATAAAATGGTTAACACAAATCATAATAAAGTGGAATTTAATTCGTACATTATTCTAAAGCTTGATCTTTATCTTGTTTTATCCTTCGAACCATTCCTAAAATCGATCTGTGGTTCAACCACCATAGCCACACAAATGTCTGACCTCTAACGGTATCCGCAGAATGAGTTGAGAGAACTCTGTAACTTTTACAGAGAGGGTTAAGCAAGAAGTGATAGCTCTATAGAGCTTAAGCCTATTTATAATAAGCTTTAGACGTTTTACTAATTTAAGTGAAATTAAATTCTAATTTCAATTAAACTTTAATTAGAATTACAAATAATTCTAATTAAATAGCAATTATGCCCATATAAGATTCAATATCTCATATTGATCCTTATTTATTAAATATCTCATATTTAATCATAAAGTTTCTCAAACTTTACAATCAAGTCCAATTTGATTAAATTAACTTTGCTCTCTTTAACCCATTATAGACGTGAGACCCATTAGGTTCCCAAATATGCTGGCAATGATTATAAATTATAATTCTAATTTATAATTAGAATTAGATAAATTAAAACTTCTCCAACTAAACAATTTATAATCATAGATCAAGATTGGCGGATTGCAACGCATCATGACCACCTAAATATTTAGGAATGTCAAACTAGTTTTGACTAACCTTTCCGTGCATGATTTTCCATATAATTCAATCATTTCATCAACTAATGTTCCAATTAGACATAGAGTATGGAATTAATGTCAATTCTATTTTGAGTCTAATCATATTAGTTCCCCACGATTAGCTATCGATTCAATTAATGACATTTGGAAATTATTTATAGAGCATCATCTTACCTTGGCCAAGAATTTCCTAAGTTAATAATAATTGAGAACAACGAAACATTCTCGCTAATTACTTTAGGGTAATGAATCATATCTTGATCACTCAGTTACCTCTATATAGTTCATGCTACATCCAATGACTACTAATTAAACAACTTATGATTAATTAGATCATAAATAGTATTAAAACATAACAATCCCTATACAAAATAACTTTGGTGACCTTAACTCAAATGATCACTTATACATTCATCATAATGAGAATTTCATAGATATACAAGTAATGTTCCAAATGGATTTCTTATGTCAGGTTTGTTCCTAAACTTGTTCTCTAGCAAACACCCAAACGTTTTTTTAAATATCTTTATACTTTAGTCTATGAGGTCTATTACTTCTTTCATAAGGAAAAACATAACGTGTGCTAGTCTTTTTATGTTCTATTAATGTCCAATCTTAATAGAACAATAACTAGGAACAATTTAGGATAATATATAAATGTAACATGAATCTCATGATTATAATCTCATTATAATTTCATTTGTAATGTATAATTATCCTATGGACTTTATCATATACATCTAAACATATACAAGATAAATAACACCTTTAAATTATTTTGTCACTAAGCTACAACCAAAGCGATTGGCTATAGGGCATAAACCAATAGGAAATTGGTTGAATAAAATCCCAAAGAGCAAGGCTAAGTTCCTAGAACCACACATTCTTGATTTGGATCATTCACCAATTTTGATCAAAAACATGTTTGTCAATTTTAAGAAGAAAATCCCATTTCAATTCAATAATTTCTTAGTGGATAATGAGGGCTTTATAGAAGCAACTAAAAGGGGTATAGAAAGAAAAGTGCATGGTAACAAGGCTTTTAGCTGTATTAAAAATTTAGAGAGGTAGGATCATTATAAAGCCCATTTTGAACATTCTCTAGATTGTTCCTATCCAAGTTGAGTGAATGATGGGTATTGTCCACATTTTGCTTGTATAAAACTATCATCTCTTGCCTAATTATTACAATTTTCCTTGTATTAATGAATTGTTTTATTCCCATTATGCTTGCACTGACTACTTTCTGTAAAGCTTAATAAAAACCTGCTAAATTTATTAGGAAAGTATTAAGTTTGAAAGGAATATTTCATCTAACCAAGCTAGCTTGAGTGATAATAAAAAAATGGTTAGACAAAGTGAAGTTGGTGAATAAAGTGAAACAATTAGGAAATGTATAAAAGCATTCATGATTAGCCAAACAATGATCAAGCTTTGCCTTTATAAGTTTGTCACCAGACTGATTATTATTTTAGGTATAAAAGTTTCCTCCAAAGTTAAGTTAGTCACCTGAATTTCAACTAAGAATCTTTTTAGATCTTGGCATAAAAATCCAACTAATTTTCATCCTTAAGCTTGTTCAGATTGCACAATAGAGTTAAAATCACATGTTAAAAGCAAAGGAGTAGATATGTTCTGAGCCATCTCTTTGAATTTTTTTCTTAAGGAATGTTCTTTAATAAGCACTATTGTGTGCATATGCATGAGAGATGAAATTAATCTTATTGCAGTTTTTGTATTTCACCTCGAAATGTACAAGTTGATTAGTTATGTAGCAAGTAGTGACTTTAATAATAGTGTTGTCAAAGTAGACTAAGATTCTTCTAATAAGGTATGATTATAATTCTTTATCTCCTTCTAATCAATAGATAAGTAAGGTTAAAGCTCTCCTGTTTGATAATTCCAAAATTCCAACTATCTCTAATTTATTATAAAAAATGAGATTTATGATCAAAATTTTTTTAGAGGAACACTGGCTCCTTTCATGTTCCATGCAATGATCTTCATGTATTTGACTCCACTAATGGAGGCTTTTTTTTCTATAAGACTTTCTCCTAGTCACTGATTTAAACCTATGTTTAGTATTATACACCACATAATTTAATCTAGTATTTCTTGAATCAGTAGCTATAGTGTATTTAGCCTATTGAGTGAAAATAAAAATAAAAATCAACTTATCCTAATTCTTGGGTTACCTCCCAAGTAGCGCTTAGTTAACGTCATTAGCTTGACGTGCTCTTCCTTCACCTGGGTCAATTATGAGTGGCGTGCTTCCCCTTGTGTAGGCCAATTTCATTTTCGTAGCCTTTAAATAAGTTATAAATTACAAGATAATCAAAAGGAAAATATTGATAAAATTAAGAAAACTAATTAAGTTCAATAATGTTCTTTTGTTTAACAATCTGTCAATAAAATAAGGAATAACAAAACTCCCTGAATCTTCTTTTAAATCTAACAATTTGTGCTATAAGAGGGTAAGTTGTTTTTGTTCTTCCTTCGTCAGCCCCATCTCCTCTTCTTCTTTCACTTTATGAACAGATTCTTTTATATCTTCTTTAACCTTTATGCCTTGTATCCTTCGTTCTTTGTTCTCTTCTTCTTCAGCTTCTTGAATAGAGATTTATATTTTTTAAACTCAATCTTCACTGTCATTTGCTTTTTTTCCTCTCACTCCTTTAAGTATTTGACTTCATCAAATCTTATGAATGAGCCACCCTCCTTCAGATTCTTTAATACGTTATTCATGTTAAATTTCACTTGTTCATTACCAATTCAAAGGATGGGGTTGTCTTTATGGACATCTACCAAAGCTTTTATAGTGTTCAAAAAAGGTATACTAAGAACAAGTGGACAATTTTGATCCTCTTCAAAGTATAACACGACAAAATCTATAGGAATTGTAAACTTGTTCACTTTTATAGGCTCATCTTCCACTAAGCCTAACCATTTCTTTATAGATTGGTCTGCTAAATGAATATGCATAGATGTTGGCTTCACATCTTTTAGCCCCAATTTCTTAAAAATTGAAAAAGGTATAAGGTTTATACTTGCACCTAAGTCACATAAACATTTCAAAATCTCTAAATTACTAACTACACAGGGTATCATAAAGCTCCTTGGATCTTTTAACTTTGAGGGAATATGGTTAGTAATTTAGGAGTTGGAGGTTTCCGTCATAACTACTATAGTATTCTGTCTCTCAAATTGCCAAAACATTTCAAGTGTTAAACTATTGAGTCACAAGAGTGGCATCACATATAATGAATTTGATACATTTATGGCATGATTTTTATAATTGGGTTTAAATGCAAAATATTAATATACACACATGAATTGTGAGTTAAACAAATTGCACTCAATTGATATATTTCGGGGTATGAAACTAAAATAAATGTGATATGAGATATGAATGTGCTTTTCCAATGTCATGTACTTTGGTTTACCAAGGACAAGAATTGATGGATTATAATTAGCAACTTGGAATTAATTGTTAGCCCCCGAATTTTTTTGTTGAGTTAAGCATGATTTAAATAAATTATGAGGTTAGGATAAAATTATTATTAGAGTTTAATTATATATTATAGTGTTAGTAGGATTTTGTTACACTGGTTAGTTAAATTAAATTAATAAGAATGTACAAGGGCAATTTTGGCATGTTACTTAAGTTTAGAGATCATGAAGCATAAAAGGAAGGTTAAAGATGACTTTTAGCTCTCATTAAGGGTAAAATGGGAAGAAGAATGTGTAGTCTTACTCTTAAGGTGGAGAAAAACGTGAATTGAAGGAGAGAATGAAGTGAAAAACGAAAATGAGAGAGAAGAGGGAAGAGAGTTTTAGCCATTAGAGTGAAGAAAGAAGAAAAAGTTAGGTTTCATCTTTTCTTAGTCTTCAAGAGTGATTTTGAGGTTGTTCAAGAAGAGAAAAAGAAAGAGGAAGAGAAGAACTTCCATTTGAGCTAAACATCTCTTTGTTTGATGAAGATTCAAGGTAAGCCCATTTTTAATCCTTTGGGATTTTGGAAGGATTTTGGTTCATGAAGCTTAAGAAATACATGGGTTTAAGTATTCTAGAATCAGTTTTTAGTGAATGTGCATTTTGGGTTCTCAATTTGTATTCCTATTGAATTGGGTGTTTTCCAATGTTAAATAGAATCAAGAGAGGCAAGAGGAGCAAGAGTAGAGGCATTTTTTAAGCAAGGAATTAAGGTGGGTTACATGTTTATAGTTGAGTTAATAAGCCTTGAGTATTTTTCCAAATCAATAAAGTTAAATGATTTCAATTGCTTTTTAAATATTGCATTTATTACTTCTTATATTATTTAAGAAATTGCTACATGTTTGATAAATGAATATTGATGATGAATTGTGAAATTATGATGGAAATTGTATTTGAAAAATATCAAGCTTACGGAAATCATGATTTCGAAATGTGCAAGATGTTACAAAATATGAAATTCATGTTTGTGTGGGTTTGTGGTGGTCCATTCTGTTATGTCACGTGCATGTTGAACATGTTAAAGGCTTTTCCCACCTACTTGCTAGTGGCATGGAGCTCCTTCACAGACTCCCTCATGTTTATGGACTACCTAAAGGGGTTCATTCTGTTATTGCTAGAGATTCGCAAGAACTTCCTCATGTTTATGAACTACCCAAAGGGGTCCATTCTGTTTATAGACTACGTAAAACCATTATGTGGATTTGTGATGTTCCATTCTATTTATGGACTACCCAAACCATTATGATTGCTTAAGTGTTTATGATTTGTTGACAAGTTTGATGAACACATGACTTATGATGTGGTGAATTGTTTGACAAGCTTGACAATTTGAGAAATACATGTTTTATGGATTCAATGTAATTTACTATTGCAATGAATATTTTCAATGGTTTTGCTTGTTCTCTGCTATAAACTTGTTACCCACGAGCTTTTAAGCTCACCCCCATTCCTCCCCATCCCTAGGTGAAGAGCAAGAGATCGAGTGATAGAGAGTCAAGGTATCACTCTAAGTCTACATATTTTTGTATTTAAGTTAGCTTATGAAAACACAAGGCTTTAGCCACATTTCAAGTATTACTCATTCATGTATATTTTGTATTTTATTATTAGTTCCAACGAGGTATTTGTAGCTTGAAACGCCAACTAAAGCTTTGTAAAACTCTTTCTTTTGATGTTAATGAAATATATTTATGTTTTGCTTATGACTTTCTAAGTTTTCGCATTGTATTTTCCAAGCATTTATAGGAGTAAAATTTGTGTTCTGAATTTAGGGGAAAAACTGTACTAATCTAGGCTGATTTGGACAAGGTTATCTTCTTAGAAGTTGTAGTTTATCCTTTTAGCTTTCCAATGATATAAAGTTTGTAATTTTTAGAGATCGGAGTTGAGAGTTATGCTTTTTACAAATAGTGATGCCACACAGGGTGTGTGCTAGACACATTATAGCCTTTTTCTTTACTTGAATTAATAGAAAATGAGTTCTATGGTGTTTTGAAAGAGGAAGAATTAGTGTGATAAGTTAGAGTTGAAATGAAGTTGATAAAGGGAGTTGAATGTGTGCTAAATTATTGAAGAATGTATTGACATGGTTGATATTGTATTTATGTGATTATGATCAACAATTTTTGATGAATGTGCATAAGTTTGAATGTTATGTTTTTGGGTTGATGATCAATCAAAGATTATAATTTGGTTGTAAATGATATTGAATTAGAATGAAGGTGAAAATGACAAGGAAAATAAGTTAGAAATTATAAATATGCATAAGAGGGGTCATAGGTAACTTGTAGGAGTTAGAAATATAAAATTTGACCCATAAATGTTCGTTGGACAGACTTGATGTCCACTGGGAGGACCTTCTCAAGAATTCCAGTGTTTCAGCTCAGTTAATGTCCGTTTGGAGGGATATATGTCCTCTAAGTGGACATTCTTGGGACAATTATGAAAATGTGAAAATTTTGACCCTTTAGATTGCAAAATCACCTTTTAGGGTCTTCACAGAAGTTGTAGAACTTGAAGTCCTCTTTGAAACTGTACTTAAATGACCTTGATCTGACATCCATATTGAAAGTTATGCTTTTTGTCCCAAATCATGTACATTTATAAGTTGTGGGCTTATCATTGCTTATCTATGATACATTTAGGCTTGAATGGAGCTTGAAATGTACTTAGTTAGTTATGAAAATAAGAGATCAATTGAAAGATATGTTTAGGTTGACGATTAAGAATATGAACATAAGAATGGATTTTCGTATGTCAAGTGCTCAATTATGGAAATTGTGGGATGTTATGAGAATGAAGATGAATCTATGTTGACTAATGAGGTTCCATTATAAAACCCTACAGAGTGTTGCGCTCACATTTCTGACTCTTGAGTTAGACTCCAGAAATGGGGCCTAACATCTTATTGGTATCAGAGCATGAGTTGGACTCTAAAAATGGGGTCTAACATTAATTGTCATAATTGAGAGGTTAATAAATTACTATGTAGATTTAGTCTTAGAAAAATGCCAAGTGGAAAGACTAATTGACATATGAAAAATTAGGATGAATAAGCCTATAAATTGAGTGACATTGGCATAGATAAATGAGTGACAAATGGACTAGTAATTAATTAATAAATGGATCAATTATGGAGTGAAAAATAGACCAATAACTAGGAGATAAGTGGTAGTATATTTAGTGGACAAATGGACGACATGCCTAGTGACATATGTCATTAAAAGATGAAGATCTTGCACCTAATTACATGAAGCTAATGTCACAAAGTTTTTACTGGAACTTTCTTCGCCTTCTTCCTTGCTTAATTGCTACACCAAAGCTAGACTTTTATCCTTTACAAGATAGTTTAAGAACCAGCTGATTGTTATCTTCAATCCTTGCCGAAAACCAACTCATTCTTGATGATCTTACAAGAATAGAGGGCTTAATTAACTTGATATTTTGAGGTGGAATTAGAGCTTAACACGTAAGTAAAAATATGATCTTTATGGCATGGTTTAATAGAATAATGATGATGAATGAATTGGAATGAAATATATATGATGTTGATGATGAATTGAGTTCTGGAAAATGATACTTTAGTGATAGTTTCAGGTTTGGCTTTTGATGCATGAAAGACAATGATTTGTGAGCTGTCAATTGAATAATTTTGAGTAGGATTTAAAGATGATATTGAGGAATTGAAGTGTAATTCAGATCTAAATGAGGTTGTATAAATGAACATGAATTCTAGACAATTTGAAATGTTAGAGATGTTTCTAAGTAGGTGAAATTTGTGGAGAATTTAGGAAATATGGATAGTGCATGATCGTGGCACTCATCCCATGACCGTGGCTAGTTGCACTAGCTTCTGTCAATATCATAGGAAGGTCCACCATGGTTGTGGGAAAAGCACTGAAATGATAATTTTATTTTTGTGTAATTATTGAACTGACTAAGGATAAGTCACTCCACATTAGTGTATTTGGACTTGAATGAGGCTTGAAATGAGCCAAGTTTGATGCTTGATAAGTTGATTAAAGTGTTTGATAAGTTGAAGTTGTTAAATGATGTTATAACTTAAAGAAAAGATTGTTTGATAACAATGTATCTAAGTTTGGAATGTAGGAGTATTAAAGGAATGAAGATGTTCTTATGAATGTAAACGCATTCCAAATGATATGAATAATGCATTAGGAATGAATGAATGAGAATTGAGAATTGTGTGAATACTTATAATGTTAGAAAAAGGGAAATGAATGAACGGTTGATGAATTTAGAATAAT
Source organism: Erythroxylum domingense (assembly GCA_025594535.1). NCBI lineage: Eukaryota > Viridiplantae > Streptophyta > Magnoliopsida > Malpighiales > Erythroxylaceae > Erythroxylum > Erythroxylum domingense. Next base: position 12,106,009 of record JANQBM010000009.1, on the reverse strand, counting down.
CAAGCTTATTTAAATATATAAACATAATTACAAATTGGTTATATTTAAGTTATGATGTATGATTGGTTAAGAAATTTGAATAAGGATACATAAGTGGGAAAGGTCAATTTAGTATGCATTGAGCATGACATATATATATGTGTATGATTGAATATGAATTTGAATGATCAGCTTAGTAATGAATAAAATATGTGCGTATTGCATGATTTAGATGCTTAAATTAAACGCTGGCATCCAGATATTGCCGGTTCGTTGAGGTAATAGCTAATCTAGAGCATATTGTGAATTAACGTAGATGTTTACTCACTTTGAATGAATTGATTATGTTTAGATTTTGATATTGAACTGTTATTGATATGATTGCATTAATTCTAGACATTGATGGTCCGAGGAGTTCATATTCAGGATTGTATTAGAAGTGCTATCAAATTGCGTGTGAATATGAAACGTGATAACAATTGGATGTGAAATGCTGGAATAAATATGGAATGTGAGAAATTGAATATGAATTGGCAGACTAGATCTGATGAATTGCTGGGCTAGATCCGATGAGTTGATACATGTGATAAATGCACTCAAGAATGAACAATAAATGAAATATGACATATAGAATGATGCATTAAATTGAAACACATGTTCAAATAAAGAACTTGTGACCGAAGCGACCAGTCTGAAAAGAATTTAAAGCTTAGAAATGCGTATAAAGAGACATAGGCTCAGTGATTAATGAGCTCAGTATCCACAATAGGTATGGGATAGTATGTAAAATGAGCCTCGTATCCACAAGGTATACAGGACAGTAATAGGCGCTCGGTTATAACTAAATAAAAATGAACGGAGTCATATGTGCATTTGTATATACATTCTTATATGTAACATATGAATGAATTGAAGTGAATGACTAAAATGTTTGAAATATAGTTGAATAGTGAACAAGGATGTGTTGTGATATGAAATGTTAATTTTCTTGATATATTTATGAAAATATGATTCTTGATAAGGCATGATGAAATGTGAAGTGATACGTAATATTTTTTTAATTGGAATATGTCTTATCTTTGTGAACCTGACTTTAGTGAATACATCGATTATGGTTCAATCATTAAGTTCACAAACTCGTCAAAATTGCGTTGTTAACTTTCAGGTTCAAAGGAGCTCTAAATAGACTTATTGAAGTAACTACTGTATTTGGATATAAGCTAGTGATCGGGATCAGTTGTACTTCAGTTATTTGTATAAAGAATTGTATTTCTCAACTATTGTACAATGTATATGTGAATTCTGAAATGTAATGACATTTATGATTGGACATGTTTGTAAATGAAATGGTATAAAATGAAATGTTGGTTGCTTAAGATGTGTTTGATGTCTGAAAATTTTTGTAATGAGTTGTTTCGATCGTCTTAACATGCCATCCTTGTAGAGTATGTTCTCAAATAATCGTCGATACGTTTAGGCATATGATCAATGAGAGTGGTATGTTACACCTACCATTTGATTTTCGTCCCAACTTCACTTGACAAATAATATGTTTTTAAAGAACTTCATGTATTTGGGCCAACATTTTAACATTTTAAGAAAAGACAAGTAAAATTTTCATTTCTTTAGCTTTTGTATTAGCTTTCAGAATGGTGCATCCAATTCATTCTTTTGAATTCTTTGTGAGAATGGTGAGGAATGTTTGGATTTTCTTCATTCTTTTCTTCATCCTTTTTCTTCTTCTTTTGGTCTTCTATAAGGTGAGGTTCATCTTGTTTTTTCGCTAGTTCTTTTAGCTCTTTCTCACTCCTAAGTTTGATAGCCTTAAACTGCTCTCTTGGATTTACTTCCATGCTGCTAAGAAAGCTTTCCACACTTCTCTTACATAATTCATTGGTAAGCTTGCCTATTTGACCTCTAGGTTGTGAATAGAACAGGCATGATCTTATATTACTTCTTTGAACTTCCCTTTTAGCCTCTTCTCATCCATAAATATGATTTTGTCCAATTTTGAATCCCATGAACTATACTCATCTTGCCAAAATCTTGTTAGGCCTTGAATTACAATATGAGTTCTTGCACTGATGGACTAAAAGAAATATAGGTGATTCTACCCCACCGAATTATAAGTGTTCAAATAACGATGATTTCTTTCCCTACCAATTTGTGCCTTATTGAAGTTCGTAAGGGTCCTTTGTTCCCAAGATGTATTTCCTCTATCATCTTCTTTCCATCTCTTTTTAGCATTTAACTTTTTGGATTCCTTATAGTTGCCCTGTGATGTCCAAATTGATGTGTCTTCTACTTTGCACCCAACTTCCTTCTCTCTCTTTCCCTCTCTCTCTTTTTCAATTTTTTGTGATTGGGTACCACAATCACAAAAAAATGTTAATAATTCCTTAAAACAAAGGAATTCAAAAATTCCTAAACTAAATTCCTCAGCAACTGTACCAAAAACATGTTGAGCAAGTTTTACTTCTATAAAACCCTAAAAAATCTACAACCATACGAAATCGTAACTTTTAGTATTAAGTTGTCGATTTCTTGAGGAATTAGTAAAACTAATTGAATCCTAATGTTTTCTAAGGTTGTAACAAATGTGATAAAAATGGAAACAATCACAACAAGTTTTTGGCGCTATTGCTAAGGAGGCATAGAATTGGTTTAATTAAGTATAAGGATTAAGAAATTATAAAGAAAAAAAAGAAAGAAGAGAAGTAAGTTTGGGCACAAAGTAGAAAACACATCAATTTGGTCATCACAAGGCAACAATGAGGAATCCACAAAATTAAATGCTTAGAAGAGATGGGAAGAACGATGATGGAGGACATACATTATAAGGAGCAAAGAACCCTTGTGGAATTCAACGAGGCCTAAATTGGTCAAGGAATTCATCATCTTTATTTGAACACATGCTATCTGGGGTGTTAGAACCACCTAAATTTCTATTGGTCTAACGATGTAAGGACCCACATGGGATATAGAAACCTATTAGAATTTTAGCAAAATCAATATAATTCATGAGATTCTAAAATGGAGAAGATCATAAACAAGCTCATAAATATGGAAGAGGCCCATAAGAGATTGGAAGAGAAGTTTAAGCAAGTAACAAAAGACTATGCCTCTTCTATTCACAACCTAGAGCGTCTAATGACATAGCTTTCCCATCAATTTTATGAAAAAAGTGTGGAAAACTATCTAAGTAGCATGAAAGTACATCCAAGAGACCAATGTAAGGCTATCACATTTAGAAGTGGGAAAGAGCTAGCAGCACCAACAGAAAAACAAGTTAAATCTCACCTTATAGAAGACCAAGAGAAGAAGGAGGGTGGCTCATTCAGGAAAATTGATATGGTCGAATCTTTAAAGGAGCAAGTAGAAGAAGAACAAATGAAAATGAACATAGAGCTAGAAGCATATATGAAAGTCTTTGTTCATAAAGTGAAAGCAGAAGAGGAGACGAAGGTGATTGAGGAAGAAAGAGAGCAGTTAATCTTTTTACAGGAAAAACTGTCTGATTCCAATAAAGATTCATGGGATTTCATCATTCTGGATTATGTTGACAACTTGTTATTGAAAACAACAATACAAAAATTACTTGAATTCTATAATTTGATTAATTATATCCCTTTCATTATCTTCCAATATGTAGCTTATTTATAAGCTACGAAGTTGAATTTGGGAAACATAGGTAGAAGCAAGCAACTCATAATTAATCCTGATTGAGTTTTAAAGGATACAAGGTCAGGCTAATGACCATAACTTAGTATCTTCAGTAATTATAATAAAATTATTGTGTCATTAAATTTGTTTTTAAATTATAAATATAAGTTTTTAATGATTTGGAATGGGTTAGATCACTAATTCTCTTACTCTCTTCAATCATTTATAAGATAGGAAAACACTTTTGGTGTCAAGTGGATTTGGTCTCTCAACATTATCCCCATCACCACCTCGATCACCATGATAGGTTCTATACTTTAACCTTTGTCTCTTATTTTATTATTATTTTCAATTATCTCATGTTTCTTTATGTTTCCTTTTATTTTATGCTTATTCCCACCTTATATGTTATGTTTGCTCTTCTCACATTGAGGACAATGAGTTTCAAAGTGTGGGAAGGAATGTGTATTGTATGCTTTTAGTTTGAAAGTGAATTTTGCATATTGTATGCTAGGTGTTTTAGGGTGCATAATGTGAATTGTGTGAACGTGTCAATGACTAAGACTTAACGAAGTTGATTTAACTATGAACATAGTCTTTTAGGTTGTAATTATTTATTAGCTTGAGAAATTAGTGACCTAGGTTACTTTGGTTAAATATATATTAGGATATGATGTTAGTTTATTCACCCTAGGAATTTGTCACATTCTTATAATTTTAGGCCAATCGAATAAGTAGCATCATTAGTACCTTTTTATGAGAATTACTAGCTAAAGAAATGAGATAGATAATAAAAAAGTGTAAATCATAAGCAAATAACTATTTCGCAAACCTTTAGGTTATGAATAGAGCCAATAGCTAGTTGAGAATATGATGAAACTGAGTAACTAGATTGACACACATCACAAATGTGGGCCTTCACGTCAAAAGGCTATAATGACATTCCAACCAAGTCGCTTAATAAAAAGATGCCCTAGTTGATAATCGGATTGTCATTCATCACAAATGTTTTCCTTCATGGAAAAGGCTAGGTTTATGTCTATAAAATCAACAAAAACAATGTTTTGTCAAATAAAACCTATCGATCTTTGTGAACAACTTGAATTTTCATTAAACATACTTAAGGATAGTTACCTTTTTTATTGACCGAATAATTATCAATGTGTGTGTGCAATAAGCTTAACATTAAGGTCTGGATTAGTTTTATATTTAGTCCAAGGTACCTAGACACAAATTTTACAAATTAATAACTTAGAATAACTTGAGGGATAGTGTTCGAAGTTAAAATAGTTCGTTAAGTTTAATGCCATTACGTCATTACATTTGTTTGTATGTTACGTTTTGATGTGTTGTTGTTTTCATTGTTTTTGTTTTCGCTTACACACAAGCAAACATTTAAGTGTGTGGATGTTGATTTTCATAGATTGCATCATATTTTGTGGGTAGTTTAGGATGTGTTTAGTGGTTAAATTTAATTGATTAGTGCATGCTGAGGTTAGAATTGTGTTTATTAGTTAGATATTTGTATCTTGCGTGTTTTGTGGGTTAGAGCATTTGTTTGATCTTTAATTTTATGTTTTTGAGGTGATGTGACATGTTTGCTAGTGTTTTAGGGAAAATATAGCAGAACGAAGGAGTTTTGGAGGAGGCTCGAACAAAAAAAAAGGGCCACAATCATGATTAAAGCATAGAAGAAGGACTACGATCTTGGCCAATTTGCCGCGATCATGACAAAAAAGCCAAACAGGGGGCCATAATCGTGGCCTGCGTGACAAACACCGCACCTTGACTTTCTGAACTTTATTTTTTGGGGACATTTCGGACCTTTGGAGCTTAGGAAAAGCCCTAGAGTAATGCCCCCTTTGATAGGCTATATAAAGGAAAAGAAAAGATAGGAAAGGAGAGCCTCCAATTTGCCATTTTAGGAAACAGTCTAAGAAGAGAAAAGAAGAAGAGAGAGGAAAAGAAAGAGAGGAGAAAGAAGCAGGTCTTCACAACTGTTGCTTTCCCGAGGCATCTTTGTTTTCATGTTTTTGAATGTTAACATGAATACAAAAATATTTATGTATTTGGGCTTGATTAAGATGTTCTAACTTTCATTCGGGATTTTACCTTGAGTTAATTTTAATCTAGTTATTTTTGTGTTATTTTGATTAGGTGTTATGATTGATTATTTTATCTTCATGCTTTGATAACAAACCAAGAGGGTGAGTCGAATGCAAAATGATTGGATCAGGTTAATGAGAGTTAGACGATCCAATAGATCACACAATCAATATAGTCAGTTATTCTATAGAAAGAGATCTCACGTGAGACGATTTTTTATTAAAGAGATTAAAAATTAATTAGGTTTAGGATTGTTGGTAATTGAGAGATTACCCACTTAGTACTTAAACCAATTAGGGATTATTAATTAGGCACTTGATTATAACTCAATAGAGAGTAATGCCCCCTTTGATAGTCTAGAACTGACATCCCATTTACACATAAATGACTAGGTTAGCATTAGTGATAAGAAAAATCCCCTCTTTCATAAATTGGTAATCTTCTTGGTTGATTTCCATTGTGATTTTTGTGTTGCTCAATTTCAATTTCCTTTGTGTTGAATTTTTAAATTAAATTCTTATTAATCTTATTCTTGTTTTCTTGCAATTTTTATTTTTTATTAAATTTTCAGAGCCTTAAATAGCTTAGGATTATATTAGTTCAGCCTCCTCGTGGGATCGACCCTTTATATACTACATTTCACGACCCGTGTACTTGCAATATTTGAGGGCTATAAATTATAAAGCTTTCCCAACATCCAACAAGTTTTTGGTGCCGTTTTCTAGGAGACATAGGATTCATTTAATTCTTTGAGTCTACAGATTAAGAAATTATATAAAAAAAGAAAGAAGAGAAGGAAGTTTACGTACAAGGTAAAAGACATATCAATTTGGTCATCATAAGACAACTATGAGGAATCTGTAAAATTAAATGCTAAGAAGAGAGAGGCAGAACGATGATGGAGGACATACATTATAATGAGCTCCCCTTGTAGATTTCAATGACGCACAAATTGGTCGAGGAATTCATCATCCTTATTTAAACACATACTATCTAGGATGGCAGAACTACCCAGATTTTTATTGATCTAATGATGTAAGGACTCATATTGGATATCAAGACCTATTAGAATTTCACCAAGATCATACCAGTTCATAGAATTTTAATTGGATAAGAACATGGATAAGCTCATAAACATAGAAGAGGCCCATAAGAGGTTGAAAGAGAAGTTTGAGCAAGTAACGGAAGGCCATGCATCTTCTATTCACAACCTAGAGCTTCAAATGAAACAACTTTCCTTTGAATTTTGCATAAGAAGTGTGAAAACTATTTGAGCAACATGGAAGTACATATAAGAGAGCAGTTTAAGGCTATCACACTTAAAAGTGGGAAAGAGCTGGAAGCACTAGAAGAAAAACAAGTTGAATCCCCTCATCTAGAAAACAGAGAGAAGAAGGAGGGTGAGTCATTCAGGAAACTTAATATGTTCGAATCTTTAAAAAAGAAAGAAAGAAGAAGAAGAACAGATGACAATGGAACTAGAGCTTGAAGTAGATATGAAACTCTCTGTTCATAAAGTGAAAGCAAAAGAGGAGAAAATGGTGATTGAGGAAGAAAGAGAGCAGTTAACCTCCTTAGAGGAAAAATTGTCTGATTCCATTGAAGATTCATGGGATTTCATAATTCCTAATTATGTTGAAAGTTTATTATCAAAAAGAGAATTACAAAAATTACTCAAACTCTTTGATTCAATAAATTATGTGTTTTTCATTATCTTCTAGCATCTGACTTAGTTACAAGCTATGAAGCTAAATTTAGGAATAAAGATGGAAGCATGCCACTCATAGTTCATCCCAACTGAGTTTCAAAGGATATAAGGTTGAGCTAATGACCATAACTTAGTACGTTCAGTAATTAGAATAAAATTATTATGTTGTTAAATTTGTTTTTAAATTCTAAAAATAAGTTTTTAAAGATTTGGAATGGGTTAGATCACTAATTCTGTTACTCTCTTGAATCACTTATAAGATAGGAAAACACTTTTGGTGTTATGTGGATTTGGTCTCAACATTATCCCCATCACCACCTCGATCACCATGATAGGTTCTATACTTTAACCCTTGTCTCTTATTTTATTGTTATTTTCAATTATCTCATGTTTCTTTATGGTTTGTTTTATTTTATGCTTATTCCCACCTTATATATTATGTTTGCTCATCTCATATTGAATACAATGTGTTATCGAAGTGTGGGGAGGAATGAGTGTTGTATGTTTTTTATTTTGAAAGTGAATTTTGCATATCGTATGCTAGGTGTTTTAGGGTGCATAATGTGAATTGTGTGAACGTTTCAATGACTAAGACTTTATGGAATTGATTTAACTATGAACATAGTCTTTTAGGTTGTTAATTTTGATTAGCTTGAGAAATTAGTGACCTAGGTTACTTTGGTTAAATATACATTAGGATATGATGTTAGTTTATTCAGCTTACGAATTTGTCACATTCATTTATAATTTTAGGCCAATCGAATAAATAGCATCATTAGTACCTTTACATGAGAATTACTAGCTAAAGAAATGAGCTAGATAATTAAAAAAGTGTAAGTCTTAAGCAAATAACTATTTTGCTGACCTTCAGGTGATAAATAGAGCTAATAGCTAGTTGAGAATATGATGTAGCTAAGTAACCAGAATGACACACATCACAAATGTGTGCCTTCACATCAAAAGGCTATAATGACATTCCAACTAAGCCGCTTAATAAAAACATGACCTAGTTGATAACCAGATCGTCATTCGTCACAAATGTTTTACTTCATGGAAAAGGCTAGGTTTATGACTATAAAATCAACAAAAATAATATTTTTGTCAAATAAAACCTATCAATCTTTGTGAACAGCTTGAATTTTCATGAAACATACTTAAGGATAGTTACCTTTTTGATTGAACGAATAATTATCAATGCGTGTGTTCAATAAGCTTAATATTAAGGTCTAGATTAGTGTTATATTTTGTGGTACCCCAATTATCCTAGGGTACGCGTCGGGACGCCCGCAGGTCATTCCGATACATATCCTAAGATAAGGGAGTGCTACGTGCGATCACTACTGAACTCTACATGGCATCACATACATTTAAATAAATTAAAACTGTAACTGTAAATCACAAGATTTTTAAAACCAAATTTCTCTTTTCATTACTCCAAAAATAACAGTTTATAC
>JANQBM010000009.1:12045854-12056024 GCA_025594535.1 Erythroxylum domingense | reverse complement strand
TAATAAACAGAAGAGCTCAGACGTGAATTAGCCTTTCACATGGACGTGAATTCCAAGAAAAAACAACTAATAAATCATAAGAAGACAACAAGGCTTGAAGACAAGAAGAACACGTGCTATTGTAATAAACAGAAGAGCATAGATGTGAATTAGCCTTTCACATAAACGTGAATTCCAAGAAAAAAGCAACTAATAAATCACAAGAAGACAAGAAGACATGCCACCACAACAAGCCTCCTCATGCGACAAATAACGTGAATTTCAAGAACAAGACAGCTACATTAAATTACGTGACCTTCAAAAGAGCAAGATAGCTACAAAACATGAGGAAGAAGAAAAGCTATATCTATTCGCAGTTTACAATAACGTGAGAACAAAACAGGTATAAAACGTGAGGAAAGAGAAACGCTATAGCTGTCTTCGTTGTATTTTATGGGCTGTTCACGGTTGTGCTGTGAAATATTTAGCGGAGGACGTGAAGCAAACACTGACGCAGAAGGAGAGTGCAACATCTTCTTTATTATCACAGAAAAAACGCAGAAGCTTAAGCTTACAGCAGAAGTTTTACGTGGTTATTTTTAGTAAGTACGCAACATCTATAACACTGTGCTTTTCTTCATATTTATCTTCTTTTTCACATTCTGTACTGGTTCATGACTCTCTTCCATCATGCCTATGCTTAGTTTTTGATTTTGTTTTTTACTACCAAACTGAGACTGATCCTATAGGATTGATAGTCGCAAGAAATATGATGGGTCTGGAGAGACAAGAGAAAACATAGAAGCAAGATATATATGAAATAAACCTGGAGATATTGGAACACCAGTGAAGAAGCGCAGAAGACGAACCTGAAGATGGAGATAGCAGAACCTGAAGATGGAGAAGAGTCGGGCGGCGCAAAAGCAGTTTTTGTTTATACGAAAACGTGTTTTGATGAAAAACAAAACCTGTTTTAAAAATTTATGAAAACGTCTTTTTTACGTTTTCTTAAACTTATTGCCATTTTTTTGTTTTTAGAATCTATAAATAGCAATAACACCGGCCAAACATGATTTCTTACATGGTTTGTTTTTTTTTGAAAACCACAACGAAAACAGTTAAAAAAATGGAACCAAACAGGGCCTTAATTTTTATGCAAATATAACAACGCTCAACTTAATCCCAACAAAAAATGCTTATCTTAAAAGAATTTTATTATTATTTATGAACATATTAATGCCCTAGGAAAGTCTTAACCTATTTAAGATAAATAATTATTCGAAATAAGATTTTTTGATAAAGAAAAGGGAAACAAAGCGGTTGCTCTCCCATCTAACATTTGAGAAATACATGTAAAGCACGTTTGTGAAGAAGTTCATTCTCATACACAATATTTATATACGAGTTTGATATCGTAAGTCTCAATATGGTCCACTACTTTCTTACATACTGATAACGTGATTCATACTCAGAGAAGACAATCAACTTTGCATGAAAAAAACATAAAAAGGGACTAGTACATGAAGATTCCAGCCATGCAACTCATGAAGACCCAACTCATGCAATTCACTCAAAGCAACCTGTGAGGATGATGAGGCGTCCGATTAGATGAAATGTTTACGTGCACTAAGTTGTTATGGAAATCCCGCGAATCAAGGAGCTAGCATGATTGTCTGTTGTTTGCAATGTTGCATGTTAGTTATTTCTGTTATAATGTGTCAAGCTAAGAGAGAGCCACAAATGTTTATATGGATGTAAGTAATGTCAAAATGGATAGAAAAATATGCCAAAAAGCTCTCTGTCTTTTCTATCAACCTTCTAGAGGCATCTTTAACCTCAAATTCAGAACCTACTATCCCTAACAATTGGTGCTTTCATTGAGAGCAACGACATGGTCGAAAACACTCGATCTAAGGCTGTCACAAAATGGTTTAAGGAGGCTATCAGTAAGTTGACTGCAAATCAAACCACATTGTCTGCAAATCAATCTTCCCTTAATGCTAAAATGGAAAAAATTATAGCCAAAATGGCCGAACTCGATTCTCTCCCCCTCCCTAAAGAACTAAAACCAATAGAATCTTCCCATCCCCCACAACTATAAAATCACCCATATCCTTCAATGGGATTTATTGAGCTTCCCAATCATAAGTATCATTTGAAGCTTAAAGTTCCAAGGTTCAACGGAACTGATGCATTGAGATGGATCTTTAAGATAAAACAATTCTTTAATTACGATAACACCCCAGAAGCAGATAAGATGAGAGTGGCTTTTTTCAACATGGATGGCCCTGCCCTCAGCTAGTTCCAATAGATGTTTCAAAATGGGTAGATTACGACACGACATAGGAGAATATGTTATATGCTCTTAAAATGTGATTTGTTCCGACGTACTATGATGACCCGAAAGGTTCAAGTTGGTTCAAAGAGGGAGTACCAATGATTATTTAACTAAATTTGAGGGGTAGGCTAATAGGATAGTCAGGTTACACCTGACATTTCTCCTTAGCTGCTTCATTTCGAGGTTATCTCTAAAAATATAAAGAGAAGTACAGGCCCTCCAGCCTCTCTCTCTCTCTCTCGCAAGCAGCAGCACTAGCAAGTTTACAGGAAGACAAATTACAAGACATATGACGATCTTCTCACTTTAAAGAGGGGCCTTCAAATATTATTAATCCCAACATTATCGCACCTATTAGTTTATCATGACCAAGTGTTAAGCCACAACCTACATTACTTCTTTAAGTGTAAGGCCTTTAAAAGGGAAAAGGGGTTATGTTACAACTGTGATGAGAAATTCAAACCTAATCACAAATGCAAATCAAAGTATTTTTTATTGATGGCATAAGATGATGTGTATGATATGGAAATAAAGTCGCACAATAAAGGTGGTAATGATGATAAACTTTTGGAGATTATGGGTATAGCAAAAATAGGATCAACCCAAATCAGCCTTAACGCTATGGCTGGACAACTGGTGCTCGAAACATTTTGGATATTAGGTCAAATAAATAGTAAGGCTATTAGTATTTTGGTAGGTGGAGGTAGCACCCATAATTTTATTCAAGAAAGAGTGGCTCGTTATCTTAATCTACAAACCCATAATACAAAACCTTTTAATATGCTAGTTGGTAATGGATCTAAAATACCATGCAATCAGTTTTGCCCAAAGGTCGAGGTGTAAACCCAAGGTCACAATTTCGTGGTAGATTACCCACCACAGATTCAACAACAACTTGACAGATACCAAACACTTGTTCAGCTACCAACAACTTTACCCTTAGTTGTAATACTGACCATAATATCCACCTCATTTTAATCTCACAGCCCATTAACATTTTCCCATATCATTATCCTAACTCTCAAAAACAAGAAATTGAAATCCAAGTTGACAAATACTTAAAACTAGCATCATCTGTCCAAGTGAGAGCCCCTATTCTTCCCCTATTTTGTTGGCGAAAAAGAAAGACGAATCTTGCTGATTTTGTGTTAATTATAGAGCTCTAAATGCAGCCACTATGAAGGATAGATTTCCAATTCCAACTATTTATGAACTACTTGATGAACTGTAGGGGATAAAGTGATTTTCTAAGTTGGATTTATTACAGAGGTATCATCAAATTTTGATGAAGAATGAAGACATCCAAAAGACAACCTTTCACACACACTTGGGCCACTATGAGTTCCGAGTTATGCCTTTTGGCCTCTGCAATCCACCATCCACCATCCACTTTCTAAGCAACTATTAATCAGTTGTTTAAACCATTTATCCATAAAATTTTAATTTTTTTGAAGATATTTTTGGTTTTAGTCAATCCTAGAGGCACATAAGACTATTTGGAGTAGACATTTCAGAAATTTATAGGAATTTTATTCAAAGTTTTTCAAATGTTTATTTGCACAACAACTAGAATATTTGGGTCACATTATTTTTTAGAAAGGAGTGGCACCAGATAATTCCAAAATTAAAGCAATAGTGCAATGGTCAGTGCCACATAGTGTAAAATCTTTACGTCGTTACAGGATTCTTCTGACGTTTCATAAAAAATTATGCCCAACTAGCTGCTCCTCTCACTGATGTCTTAAAGAAGTACCAATTCCATTGGCTTCTGAAGCACAACAATCATTTGAGCTTTTAAATATGCTATGACAAATGCTTCTATCTTGTCCCTTTCGAACTTTAATATTCCTTTCATTTTGGAGACAAACACATCTGGGTCAGGTATGGGTGTTATTCTTTAACAAAGTAATCGACCAATAGCATTCTTCAGTAAATAGTTTTGCCCCTAACTAGCTCGAACCTCCACTTACATACGAGAACTACATACAATCACCACGGTTGTCAAAAAGTGGCATCACTATTTGTTGGTCCATCCTTCGTAATTTTGATAGACTGTCAAAGTCTCCAAAAACTTGTTTTTCAGTATTTACAAACCTTTGTCAGGATTTATAAACCCCTGATCAGCATGCCTACTTAGTTAAGTTACTTAGGTATGATTTCCAAATCAAATATAAAAGGGTCAACACAACACAGTTGATTATGCCCTTTCTCAGACACAAGAAGATGCTGCCAATTACATTTTAAATATTCCCCAATTTGCTTGGCTCGAAGGGTTGAAACAAGAGGTGCTTACATTACCCAAACCTAAAGAACTCTTGCTGGCTATTCAACAACACCCAGATCTTCACTCTAATTTTCAAATCACCAATAGTCTTTTATTGTACAAAGACCAAATATGGATTCCTTCTTCCAGTCATTTTAAAGAATTGCTCCTGATGGAGTTCCATAATACTCCCATTGACGGTCACATAAGCTTTCAAAAGACATTGAGTCAGCTTTGTGAGAAATTTTCTTGGACCACTATGGTTTCTAATGTTAAAAAATTTGTTGCAAAATGCTCTGTTTATCAACAAACTAAGTATATTACCAAAAAACTTGCTGGCTTGCTTTAACCTTTGCCAATCCCAACTGGTCCTTGGGAAGATTTGGGTATATATTTTAATACTAGTTTGCCAATCTCTAATGACTACTCTGTTAATTTGGTTGTGGATGATAGGTTCTCGAAGGGTGCTCATTTCGGAGCCTTGCCTGCACATTACACTGCCTATAAAGTAACCTAATTTTTTGTTGATATGATTTGCGAACATTATGATCTTCTACACAACATTATCTACGATCGTTACTTAATCTTCATCAGCAAATTTTGGCATAAGCTTTTCTCATTATGTGGTACCAAACTTTGTATGAGCACCACCTATCATCCCCGTACCGACGGACAAACCAAAGTCCTGAATCAAATTCTCGGACAATATCTGTATGCTTTTGTCAGTCATAAACCTACTCTCTGGCCTACATTTTTATCATAGGCAAAGTGGTCATACAACACCACAGTTCACTCCTCCATAGACATGACTCCATTCTATATCACTTTTGGCAAACCTCCTCCATCTATTCCTCATATGTTGTGGGCTCTTTCTCTTTTAAAGTTGTTGATCAATTTTTGTCTTCTCGTGATGCTTTTCTTTCTTACTTATATAAGCAACTGGCTAAAGCTCAAGCACAGTGAAAATCCAAGCAGATGCTAAGCGACGTGAGGTATCTTTCCATATGGGTGATTAAGTTTGTGATAAGTTTCGGCCTCACATACAAACCAATTTAGCTCACTTACTATCTCAAAAGCTTCAAAAATGATTTTACAGTCCATTTCAGGTTTTTGAAAAACTTATCCCAGTGGCTTACCAGTTAGCATTACCCGATGGAGTCAAAATTCTCCCTGATCTTTCACTGCTCTCTACTCAAACTCTATCATAGTCTAGGTTCCTCTGCAGTTGCTTCGTTACCACCTCATTCGATGGATACTCACTCATTAATCGAACCTATTGTCATCCTTGATTCTAAAATTGATTATTTTGTTCATCCACCATGTACTATGGTCTTGGTACAGTGGCTTGGTTTATCGCTTGAAGATAGCACATAAGAAAACTGGACAACCTTAAAACTTCTTACCACCTTAAGGACAAGGTATTTTCCAAAGCCAGAGGGAATAGCATGGCTCACAATCAGGGAGTACAATTGACTTTGCAAGAAGAAAACATAAAAAGGGACCTTTACGTGAAGATTTGAGCCATGCAACTCATGAAGACCTAAGTCATGCAATTCACGCAAAGTGACCTGTGAGGATGATGAGATGATTATGTGCACTAAGTTGTTATGGTAATCCTGCAAATCAAGGAGCTAGCATAATGCTTGTCTGTTATTTGCATTGTTGCATGTTTGTTATTTCTGTTATAATATGTCAAACTAAGAGAGAGCCACGAATGTTTATATGGATGTAAGCAGTGTCGTAATAGTTAGAAAAATATATCAAAAAATTCTCTTTCTTTTCTTTCAACCTTCTGAAGGCGTTTCCAACCTCAAATTCGGAACCTACTATCTCTAACACATATTCTGAGGATTGCGTTTGTTTCCCAAAATAATTGTTTAATAATAGAATAAAATGTCAAATTTTAATTTAAAATTATTAAGTTTAATGAATCTTTTACTAATTTTTAATAAATTAGTCATTTTAAAGTATAATATGTATCATAAAACGTTTTGAGTGTTTTGTATATTTTGATTAGAATGCATTGAGTTGATCTATCCATCGGGATGAGATTCTATGTTCCTCTCAACCAATTTCTATTTTGTTCCATCTTATCTCATCCACATATTTTTTCTGTCCTATTTAAATGTGTGGACGAGATGAGATAGAATATAGTAGGAATTGGTCCTCCATTCCCCTATCCATCATGTAACTTCTACATAGGATCTTGTATTCTGTGTGTCTCCCTCTTCAAATGTACAGGGGAAAGTTCCCAACTCCTGTAATAGGTCACAGTCCAACGAAATCTTACTCCGTTGTTCTTTCCTTTTATGGTTTTACAATATAAAGCATTTGCATGTTCACTTAATTATATCGGTTGAGTTTACGTCTTCATTTCTTTATACAAATATATAAATTTGGATTTACCGCAAGTTAATATAAGAAGAATAGAAAAATCAAGAAGTAAATGGATTTCTTTATTCAAAATTTTGGCTTTTTAATTATAATAAAATATTTGGAATATTAAAATATTAAAATTATCTTCTTTAAATGCTGCTGCTATTATTACTATTATTATTACTATAAATTTTTTTACTTAAAATGCATTTTTATCACATTCATTTTTTATTTTTATTGGGTACGTTATTATTATTTTTATTGTAGTTTTCAATTTTTGTTTTATTTTTTAGTCTTTATTTTTATTTTAAATAAAACAAATATTTGATTGGTTGTTAATGTAATCTAGTTATATTTTTATCAATGATAATAATTATATATTAGATAAAATTTAAAGATAAATTATTAAAGGACAAGTTTTGGAGAGATCGATAAAGATACTTCTTTGTGAGCTAAAGGGTACGAATAAACTGAAATAAATATATTTTTACTAAACTTAAAAATGAAATAAAAATAAAAACAAACAAACAAACAAACACTAAATTATAATTGTTTTGTTTTAATCTACTATAAATTATCTCTTCGGCATGACTACTCCATTGGTCGTCAATAAGTGATTAAATAATAGAGCGATAAGGCGAGCGCAGGACTCACATGTGCTCTTATGTCGCTCCGTCTTGAGCATCGCTCCGTCTAAAGCTTTTGGCACATTGTAACGAAGTAATTCTAACAAGATAACGATTAATAACATATTTCATGAAAGACACGCAATTTTTAGTTTATGAAAGCTATTCAGGAGCTACTTTATTGAAAATATTATCTCAAAGAAACAGGTATAAAAAAATTTGATGCCTCATAAGTCCTAAAACTCTAATAATACACAAATTTTATAAATCAAGTTTTTAAGAAAATATCATCTATGATATCATCCAAATATTTTGATTTTGATCTAAGAAACCATATCGTATAAGATTAAAAAAAATTGAACGAGAAGGAAAACTAAAACTTGTTTTTTTGTCCAAACTATGACAATTTCTTCCTAATCATTTTGTTTATAATGTCTTTTTTTTACTCTATTTTATATTATTATTTGAAAACATTAAAATAGATTTCTCATTTTACTGTCATTCATTTAATTTTTCTCAATAACACAACAAAAGAGTTGAAAAAAATACATAAAATGGTGAGTTTGAAATAAGAGAAATTTAAAACAAGTATAGCAATCATATGTTGAACATTTAATGCTCATAATTAATTTGCGTGCAAGGTAGAAAATGGAAGAGTGGATGTGATGGAAATGATCCACGTTAGTTCTCACTTTCGGTGGGAGAAGTAGAAACTAGGATTTTCAATCAAACAATATTTTGTTGTCTTTTGTAAAAAGTCAAAACAGCATCACGGTGTCTTTGAAAAGTCGGTGAGAATCAGCACGTTTCAGTGGTCCACCTCTTTCATATCATCAATCCTCTCTCTTACTATTCATTTTATTATATCTCACCGTCACAGATATTTTTGTACACCTGTATCTATAATATAAACTACCGCTTCTAAACCTTTTCTCTTTTAGTAGAGATTAAACCCAGAAATTGACCATATTTATTGCATTCAAAGATTATACCACCACTCACATTCTGCAAACGGAAACTATTAATCTCTTAATATATAATCCCATAATAGTTTCTGCATAGTTTGAATCCAGTGAAAGACACGTGTAACGCAATGCATTGACGTGGGTATTTCAACATCTGTTTCCAAATCTCGACAGACATTTAAAGTACACGGACCCAAATTTGAAATGGTGTTGTTTGACCTTCAGGAACCTGGCAATGGACTCCAAATCCAATCCTTCAATTGGCTCTTTCTATTCAAAGATCAAATGGAAGAGACACATTGCAGTAACCGAGGAAAAACTCTCCGAACCGCCACCCATGACCAAGAGACAATAATAAGGGTTTGCGAGACCCTTTTGACATTTGTGGCTTAATGGAAGCAATCATTGGGTGTGGTTCTTCCTTCACGCATGTGACTCGCGGTTGCACCAACCACTATTTCTGTCACATTGACACGTAGCAACTGAATTTGAATGTTTCCGAGTCTTGTCTCTCTGAGAAATAAGGAATCCAATTACAGTCTCCAATTTAATAAATCAATTCTTCCATTTCGGTAACCAAATCCAGCCAATTTAAAAATTATATTATTGATCAATTCATATCTAAGTTGATATAACTGGCAGACACCACTTGATTATATCATGGGACCAAGTATACAGTTACATTTTGTGGTTTTTGGTGGAAACCATTATCTACTAAAGGTTTTTTTTTTAAATTTGATTTTTTTGAGTTCAATAATTAAAAGAAAATATTGTAATTTTACATACAGTTGGACACAAATCTTTTAATAGAAGCTTTTATTCCTACTCGTTATCTTCTTCTTTGTCTTTTCACTTGCTACTCCATTTTTTATGTTTCCCATTTAAAATTGAAGATAAAAAATTAATAAAATAATTTAAAAAATCATTTTATCCTCTTTGTGTTCTTGTTCTTGTCAATTTATGCTCTTGTAGTCAATAAGTTGGTTGCAATTTTAATATATGACATTATTGTTTAATTAATAAAGGTATTCTGTATCTTTAGGTGTTATAGTAATTACATTTAATGTTTTAATACTAAAGGTAAAATCTTTGAAATAATTACTTTATAATTAAAGTTATGATGAGATCATCATTATGAGATTCAATTTGTATCTATGTATTATTCCTAAATGTTCCTAGTTGTAGTATCATCAATATATATAATATTGATAAAATGATAAAACTAACAAACATTATTGTAACACCCCACTTCCGCTGGACCCGAACTCGATACCGATGGTGATATCCGAATCCGTGCCCCTCGAAGGTGGCGTGTCACATCACTTAACATTTAAAAACTCGGTATAAATTTTTTTTTTGAAAACATCTTATCACTTATGCAAGACTACTTTCTCTTTTCAAAACATTTTGTTTATTTAAACAGAAAACAACACATACAACAGAAAAATGAAGTTCACGAGAACTCTTATTAGCCACTTGGGCCCATTTTCAAAAACACAGTACAGTTATTCCAATACAAATTTCTCAAAATTAATTATAATAATTGAATACAATCAGTACAATGATTTACAGAAAATACAACCAAATCACTAGAAATAATGCAGACGCGAACTGATCCCGACC
>JANQBM010000009.1:12021636-12037466 GCA_025594535.1 Erythroxylum domingense | reverse complement strand
GGAAGTTTTTGTATGCTTTGATTTGTTTGTGCTATTTTGTGTGGTATTCATATATCCTAACAGGGGGTATGTGGGTGTTACATTAAATGTGACAAATTATTCAAAATTGGATGATATGATTTGCTTGTAAATTGGATTCTGAATTGTCCTTGTGTGTTGATATGAGTGAGCACATCGATGATCGTTCACTCACTGCGTTCACAAATTTATCAAAATTGCAACGTTATTTTTCAGGTGCAAGGGAGACCTAACTTTTAAGGTAATTAAGTAGGAGTATAATACTTGCGTTTTTGGAAACAAGAATGGCTCAAAAATCTAGTCAGTTGATACTGAGAAGTTTAGATAAAATACTTTTGTTTAGTTTCTTATTTCATTTAGAACATTTTGTAAAAGAGAAGAAAACTCTTAGATGTTTTGGCAATGTAAATATATGTATTATGAAGTGTAATGCTACAATGTAAGTTATGTTTATGAATGAAATGGAAAAAGTTGATCTTTTAAATACTTATGTTCTTTATGACGACTTAATAAGTTGATGTGATTGCTCTAACATGCTATTTTCATAGGGTATGTTCTTGAATATCCTCTGGATGTTCGGGCATATGCTCTACGATAGTGGTGTGTTATAATTTTTGGTATCAAAGTATGATTTGACATCTTCAGGGACATATACAAACATATAGACGTGATATATATTAATACTTGTATAGTGATTTCGATCGTTGTTTATTATAGATCATCGCTATAAGAGATCAAATTGCAGAGTCAGCTGACCTTGAGTCTGTAGGAGTCAATAGAGAGTCCCCAACACCCCAATCTAATCAAATGCCTCAAAGGGGTCCTGAGAGGAAATAAAGGAGGTATGATAAACTTAAGAAGCAGGGGGCTGTAGACTTCTATAGAAGTACAGACTCTGCTGAGGCAGAAGAATGGTTAGAGATAACAGAAAGAGTATTTGATCAGATAGACTGCAAGTCTGATGAGAGGTTTGACTATGCAATCTCGTTATTGCAAGATCTGACATATCAGTAGTGAAAGACTGTTCCTGACAGTTCCGCCCGACCTTTTAGATTGACATGGGAAGATTTTCTGAAGGTCTTCAAGGAGGATTGTATGACAAAGATCTATTTGAATAGGAAGATGAAGGAATTCCTAGATCTAAAACAGGAAAGTCTTACTGTAGTTGAGTATGACGTGCGGTTTAATGAATTAATGAGGTATGCTACTGCTTTGGTTCCGACTAAGGAGGATAAGTGTAGGCAGTTTGAAAATGGACTGAATATAGAGATCAAAACGAGGTTAGCTTTCACTAATTTGAGTAGTTTTACTGAGTTGCGAGTCGCTTCAATTTAAATTGAACAGTTATTGAAAGATGAACAAGGAAAGTATAGGCAGGAGTTCAAAATGAAGAGACATGGTGAGTCTCAAGTTGATTCTGGTAGGAGACTCAGTAAACACTAGAATAGATCATTCCGATCACTTACTAGATCGAGACAGTCGGGGTTTAGACCGAGAAACGATTTTGTTATAGACTCGTATTGGTAAAGGTCAAGTATCAGGAAGAAAGACACAACAGATGTCTAATTGTAAGCACTGTAGAAAGAAACATAGTGGGGAGTGTTGGAAGATAAAGGGCGCTTGCTTCGTTGTGGCTCTTTCAAGCATCAGACTAGAGACTATCCCGCAACCTTCGAATCACAGTCTGAAATGAGAGGAGGATTAGTAACTAAGACGGCTGTCCAGTAAAGTAGAGCTAGTGGAGTAGGAAAAAGAGGCAGAGGTAGAGGCAAAACAAGTTTAGCAAGTCCTAGTGTCAAGAAAAGGTACGAAGTAATCAGCCACCAACTTAGGTCAGAATCTATATCATTATGAGACAGGAGGCTCAGCACTCCCCAGATGTTATTGCAGGTGTGTTACATATCTTTCAATTTGAAGCATTTGCATTGTTAGATCCAAGATCTACACATTCATTTATCACACCATGTCTGGCATCTAAACTGCATTACGAGAGAGAGAGATGTTAAAATGTGACTTAGAGCTGAGTACATCGTTAGATAGTACTGCAGTGATTGAAGAAGTGTGTAAAGAGTGTATTATTCAGGTCAATCAGGCAGAGTTGAAAATCGATCTGATAGTATTGCAGTTGAAAGAGATAGATCTTATCTTAGGTATGGATTGACTTACGGCACATAGGGTTGTGATGAACTGCTACACAAAGGAGGTGATTATTGAATCTCCCACCCAGCCGAGGGTAATATTTCGAGGTACTAGTCAAGCAATGCCAACTAGGTTGATTTTCTCAATGAGTGCTTTAAAACTAATTCGATGTGGATGTGAGGCTTATCTAGTCTATGTGACTGATACCTGGATTGAACAGAAGGTACAGGATATTCATGTTGTTAAGGATTTCTTAGATGTATTCCCGACTGAATTACCAAGTTTACCCCCAAATAGGAAAATAGAGTTCACTATTGATTTAGTTCCAGGTACTGCTCCTATATTTGTTCCTCTGTATAAAATGACACCTATGAAACTTAAGGAACTTAGGACCTAGTTGCAGGAGTTTTTGGCTAAGGGTTTTATCAAACCTAGTGTGTCACCTTGGGGAGCTCCGGTTTTGTTTGTGAAGAAGAAGGATAGGACTTTGAGATTGTGTATTGATTATAAGAAATTGAATCGGGTGACAGTGAAGAACAAGTATTCTTTACCGAGGATAAATGATTTACTTGATCAGTTACTGGTAACTCAGGTATTTCCTAAATTGAATTTGAGATCAGGGTACTATAAGTTAAAAATAGCAGAAGCTGAATTACCAAATAGTGCAATCAAAACTAGATATGGACACTTTGAGTTTTTGATGATGCCTTTTGGGTTGACAAATGCTCCAATAGCTTTTATGGCATTGATGAATAAAATGTTCCAATCTTACTTAGATTAGTTTGTGATCGTATTTATAGATGATATTTTGGTATATTCAAAGAGTAGAGAGGAACATTAGGAGCATTTGACATTAGTCTTACAGATAATGAGAGAGCAACAATTGTATGCTAAGTTCACTAAGTGTAAATTTTGGCTTGATCAAGTGGTATTCTTGAGTTATATAGTATCTGGACAAGGCATACAGGTAGACTCAAAGAAGGTTGAGGCAGTAATGAAGTGAGAGGCACCGAGAAATGTGTTTAAGATCCAGAGTTTTCTTGGATTAGCAAGTTATTACAAAAGGTTTATCGAGGGATTTTCTTTGATCTCAGCCCCTTTAATAAAGCTTCTGAGAAAGAATCTATCTTTTAGATGGAGTGATGAATGCCAAAGTAGTTTTGAGGAACTAAAACACCGATTAACTACAACACCAGTGTTAGCTATTCCATTTGGATCTGGAGGATATGTAGTATATAATGATGCTTCACGTCAGGGTTAGGATGTGTTTTGATGTAGTATGGTAAAGTGATTGCATATACATCGATACAATTAAAATCTTATAAGTTTAACTATCCGGTTCATGATTTAGAACTTGCTACAGTGGTGTTTGCTTTGAAGAATTGGAGACATTATCCGTATAGCGAAACATTTTAGATATTTACAGATCATAGAAGTTTGAAGTATTTATTGAGTCAGAAAGAACTGAATATGAGACAAAGGTGATGGATTGAATTGCTTAAGGATTATTATTGTACGATTGAATATCACCCAAGTAAAGTTAATGTTGTAGTTGATGCATTAAGCAAGAAATCTAATAGCAATGTGTCACAAATTCAAACATCTGAGAACATTAAATGTTGAACTGCAATTGGAACAAAATGAAGTATTGTTGGCTATATTAAAGCTTATATCGGTATTGCATGAAAGGATCAGAAAAGCTCAAAGCAAGGATCCAGAAATAGTGAAGCTTATTGAGAAGTTGAAATAGAACTCGAATTCTGAGTTTGATTTAAGGGACAATACATTATGGTTGAAGCAGAGATTATGTGTACCTGATGTAGAAAAGTTGAGAAATTTGAAGCACACATAACAGCTTATGTTATGCATCCTGGTACTACCAAGATGTACAATACGTTAAAACAACATTTCTGGTGGCCAAGGATGAAGAAACAGGTTGCAATGTATATTACTAAATGTTTAACTTATCAACAGATTAAAGCAGAGCATCAAGCTCTGGTTGGGAAGTTACAGTCATCGCCTATTCAGGAATAGAAATGGGAGAGGATCATTATGAATTTCATTATAGGTTTGCCGAGGACTTCGAGGCAACATGATGCCATATGAATTATTGTTGATAGATTGACAAAATAGGCCCATTTCTTACCTATAAGAGAGAATAATACACTGGATCAATTAGCTCGAAGGTATGTTAATGAGATAGTAAGGTTATATGGAGTTCTAATATCTATTGTATCAGACCAGGTTCCCAGATTTACTTCGAGATTTTGGGATAGCTTACAAACAACTTTGGGTACAAGGTTAAACTTTAGACAACATTTCATCCTCAAATAGACAGACAGAGTGAAAGAACTATTAAGACTATTGAGGATATGCTTAGAGCTTGTATTTTGGAGTTTCAAGGAGTATGGGATCAATATGTAACTCTTCTTGAATTTGCATACATCAATCATTATCACAGTAGTATTGATACGGCTTCATGTGAGGCATTATATGGCAAAAAGTATTGATCACCTTTGTATTGGGATAAAAAGGGTCTAAGGATTATTGCAGGCCCAAAGTTGATTCAAGACACTGTTGATAAGGTTAAACTGATCCGTAATAGAATTAAAGCAGCTCAAGATAGGCGAAAAAGTTATGCAGATCAGCACCGGAGAGATATGGAATACCAAGTAAGAGATAAAGTGTTCTTGAGAGTATCACTTTGGTGAGGAGTGCTAAGGTTTGGTAAAAAGAGTAAGTTAAGTCCTAGATACATTAGTCCATATGAGATTATTGAGAGAGTTGGACCATTGGCTTACAAGTTAGCATTACTAACAGAGATGACTCAGATCTATAATGTGTTTCATGTTAGTATGCTTAGAAGATATCAGTCAGATCCGACACACGTGTTACCGTCTCAGGAGGTTGAAATTGCAACTAACTTGAGTTATGTTAAAGAATTGGTTAAGATAGTTGGTTATCAGACTAAGCAATTGAGAAAACGAGTGATCCCATTGGTTAAAGTCCTTTGGAGCAATCATTCAAAAAAAGAAGTCACATAGGAAACTGAGGAGAATATGAGAAAACAATACCCCCATCTGTTTGATCAATCAGGTAAGAATTTCGATGATAAAATTTCTTAAGGGAAAAAGAATTGTAATAGCTGGTTTCCAAAACATACTAAGGGTTAGAACCTTAGACTATTGCATATGAGTAATAGCATTGAGAATTTATAAAATGCATTTCATTCACATGCATATCATTAGCATACACATATGAATTATGATTTGTACACAATGCAAAGATAATATATGCACTCAATTGACATATTCCGGGGTATGAAACATTTAAAATGATTATTGTGTATTGTTTATGTCTTGAATTTTGATTTGATGGATTACAATTAGTAATTTGAAATTAATTATTACAATTGGGTGATTGATGAATTAATATGTACATTTGGACTAAAAAAATCAAGTGGCAAGACAAGTTGACACGTGGTAATAGAAATAAGTGACATGTGGCATTAGGGTTGAGTGACAAATGGCTCAAAGATTGAGTGACAAATGGATTAAGTATTTAAGTGGCATTTGGTAGCTTAAGTAGAAGACATGTAGCTTGGTTCTTTACATGACAAGTGTCATAACACTTACCTCACACCTACCCCACACGATACACACACATAAGACATAACCATTTTCTCTTTCATTTTTGTTACACGTTATCCTTTTCCTTCTTTCATTTTCGACACTCACACCCAACCCTCACAACTTTAATTTTTACCAAAATTCTGCACTAGCCACTCCAATATTCTGTTATCTGTTTCTTATTGCTGAAACCCATTTCTATTCCCATCTTGTTCTTGAGTTTGTGATGATCTTGTAAGCTTGGAGGGCTAGGTTAACTTGATAAATTGAGGAGGCCTTTGAGTTGAACAAGCAAGTGTTGTTCTTTATGGCATGCTTTAGTAGAAAGATTATGATGATGGATTGTATATGATGTTGATGATGAAGTGTGCTAAAATTTGATAAATAAATGGATACAATCATGTTTTGTTTTTTAGTGTATGATAAATAATAGTTTATGAGTTGTTGTATGGACGATTTTGAGTTAGGATTGAGGTGAAATTGATGAGAAATTGAAGTATAATTAATAAACTATTAAGAAGATGTTTAGAATTTGGTATGAATGTGTTAAAAATCTGGAGAATTGAAGGAGAATAGAGAGTGAAAACTCGATTCACTCATCCCATGATCATGAGAAGGTCCTCCACGATCGTGGGCAATGCATTAGAAATAAAACTTTTTTGTTTTGTGTGATTGTTGAACCAACTAAGGATAAGTTAATTTACTTTGGTGCATTTTGACTTGATTAAGGCTTGAAATGAACCTAGTTTGATGATTGATTAGTTGGTTAAGTGTTTGATAAGTTTAGGTTGTTAATTGATGTCATAACTTAAGGAAAGGATTATTTGATATTAATGTACCTAAATCTGAAAGTTTTGAGTTATTAAAGGAATAAAGGTGTTCTTATAAATACGATTGTGATCTAAAGGATATGAGTAATGTATTAGGTATGAATGAATGAGAATTGGGATACTGCGTGATTTTATAATACTAGAAAAGGATTGGTGAATGTATGATTGATGAATTTAGAATAAGCAAGTTTACTTGAGGTTTGATGAATTTAGAATAATCAAGTTTACTTGAGGTATCAACCTAATTATATACAAGCTATAATATTTGAATGATCAGACTCGTGATTTAAGGATACATACCTAGGAAAGTCAATTAAGCATGCATTGAACATGACACATATACATGTGCATGATTGAATATTTATATGATTGATCAACTTAGTAATGTGTAAAATATGTGTGTATTGCATAACTAAAGAAGCACAAATTAAACGTCAGCATTCAGACATTGCCGGTTCATCAAGGCAATAGCTTATCTGCAGCATACTGTGAGTTAACCCAGATATTTTCTCACCGTGATTGATTTGTTTATATTTACATTTCAGTTATTGAATTGTTATTGATATGATTGTAATAATTCCAAACATTGACGATCTGAGGAGTTTAATATTTGGGATTGTATTGAGAGTGCTTCCTAATTGTATGTGAATCTAGAAAAATATGTGTACTCAACTAAATGTTGAATGCCGGACTTAGATTCGATGAATATTATAAATGATTGTGCACATAGAATGAAAGTTATTTGGCATAATTTGTGAATTGATGCATTCCTTTATATTGTTATGCATGATCAGATAAAGGAGTTGTGACCGGAGTGACCAGTGTGAAAAGAGCTTAAAGCTAAAAAATGTGCACAAAGAATCACAGACTCAGTTATTAATGAGCCCGATATCTATAATGGATACGATACAGTAAATGAAATGAGCCCGGTATCTATAACAGATACGGGACAATAAATAGACGCTCAGTCACAACAAAGTAAAAATGAATAGAGTCATATGTGCATTTGCATTTATAACTTGATATGTATCATATGAATAATCGAATTGAATTATTGGATTGTTCTGAAATAGTGATGCAAAATATTGTATATAAGTTGTACTTGTTAAAGCATGATTAAATGTGACGAATTATTCAAAACTGGATGATATGATTTGCTTGTGAATTGGATTGTGAATTGTCCTTGTGTGTTGATATGAGTGAGCACATCGATGATGGTTTACTCACTGAGTTCGCAAACTCATCAAAATTGCAACATTGATTTTCATGTACAAGGGAAACTAGCTTTTAAAGTGATAAAGTAGAAGTATAATACTTTCGTTTTTGGAAACAAGAATGACTCAAAGGTCTGGTCAGTTGATACTGAGAAGTTTAGATAGAGTACTTTTGTTTAGTTTCTCATTTCATGTAGAACATTTTGTAAGAGAGCAAGAAACTCTCAGATGTTTTGGTAATGTAACTATATGTATTATGAAGTGTAATGCTACAATGTAAGTTATGTTTGTGAATGAAATGGAAAAAGTTGATCTTTTAAATACTTATGTTCTTTATGATGCCTTAATAAGTTGATGTGATTGCTCTAACATACTATTTTCATAGGGTATATTCTTAAATGTCCTTTGGATATTCGAATATATGCTCTGTGGTAGTGATGTGTTACAGCACCAATGGTGCTTCAATATCATAGAGAACAGAAAATGGTGTGCTATGATTTTTGGGTAGAGGAAGAGACAGAGTAATTAGAATGTGAAAAAGTTTTAAATTATCAAAACCTGTCTGAAGAAAAGATCTTCGGTGTATTTGGTTTTGGTAGGAAGAAGATTGGTGGATTTTAAAATGACTTCAAGCACTACAAGAAAATCATACATTAACAACAAAAAATTACTGACGGAACTAATTCTGTAGCTAATTACTGACAGAAAATTAATATTCTTCGGTAAAACTATCGTGAAAAATTTTATTTTGCGACGGACAAAATTGTCATCGGTGAAGGTGGAGGACATTCGCGCAAATTTACTGATGGAATATAGCGACAGTAATTCCATAATTGTCGATAAATTAGGTGAGAACGCTTCCCGCAATTAAATAGCATTAGAATTTTATGAACGGATATGTTTTTCGTCGGTGAATTTTATGCAGTGTCGAATTTTTACCTACGGTAGTGTGTTTCGTCGGTGATTTTTGGACGGTTTTTACTTTTGGTCGAAATTTAAATTAATCGTTTTAAAAAATCAAAAACGACGTCGTTTGGTTTAATACCAAATGACGTCGTTCCTGTTTGGGGTTAAAGGATCCCCGATCCTTGTTTCTCCCTTTCTCCTCTGTTTCTTCGTTTTTTTGTCGTCGTCGTGGTTGTCCTCTCCTCGCCATGTGTCTCCTCTCGTTGCCACCCGTCCTCTCCTCGCCGTTTGTATCTCCTCTTGTGACCATCATCATCTAGAGCGTCTCCTCTCTATTGACTATATTGATTTGGGTATGGAATATTTTCGTAATGATGATTAGGGTGTATATGTTTGGATGTGTTGATTACGGTATGAATGTGCTTAATTTGCAAAATTTGCTGAATTAGGGTATGAATTTGGACTTTAATGTTATATAGTAGATACAAAGGGAAATTAAACACCTCCATGGAAGAGAGCCATATCAAATGTTAAAAGAAGAATACCTTCATACGAAACCTGGAGAATTCTAAAGGAGAAGGGTTATAAGTGCTTTACTCTACCCCCGTAAAGTTAGTGTCTAGCTAAACGACTTTAAAGACGTTTTTAATAGAAGGATACCTAATCCTTTACTTTTAGTAACTTTGTCTTCATTGAATAATAAGGTCCTTCATCACGAGATGTTCTTCTTTTAATTTGGTTTTACATTTTTTTACTTTATTTCTCTCCACCTTTTGCATGTATTAATTCATTTATTTTTTGTGCTATATATGCATATATTAAGGATAATGTACAAATTATATGCTAGGGAATGATTACTATGAGACTTAGTTATATATATGCATTTAGTCCAAGTATTTAGCTTGGTAAGTTGAACTTTAGGTAAATTAGGTAAGGTGAATGGGGCGAATGAGTTAATCCATTAAAAGCAATATCATCTTGTGAGTTGATTGCATTAGCTTAATAACATGATAAAATAAAATAAATTTGCTTTATTTTGTTTTCATTATGGATTTGTAAGTACTTATTAACCTAGGCTTTAATAGGCTATATCTTACACGTTAATTGGGGTAAAATTAGTTGTAGTTAAGCGTCTTTATTGCATGTTACCATATATCTAAAAAAAGAAGAATTTTATGGACTATTGTGATAATTAAGTAGCTTAACTATACTTAATGAGTAATTTTGCATAAGAAGGTGGTAATTACCTAGTTTGGGATACTTGTGTGCCTTTGTAAAGAATAGATACATTAGGTTAATTGTTATTTCCACCATGATAATGAATCTTACGTGATAATTGGAGTTTCACATAAGTGAACTTCGAAGCCTTAAGGTTAGTCTCATGCTTTCATTTTACTAGTTTAATTGTCCTATTTTTTTCAGTTTAGCAATGTTATTATTTTTCACTATATCTTATTTGAGTTATTTTTATTATTAGGCTAGGATTAATAATCATAGTAATATAATCCTTAGGGGGATCAGTATTATTGAATACTCATATTTTAATAACCCATAGTAGTCGATTATATGCATTTGTATATATATTTAATTAGCTTTTAACACTTCTTTTATCTACTTTATGTATAAGGTAAATTTGTTTGAATTAAGTTGAATTTGAAATATTGTTTGTTGAGATTGAGATTGCATTATAAGTTTATGTAACTATTTAAACATCTAAGTGATTGATGAATTGGATGATTGAAATAATAATGGTAACATTTAATCAATTTGATTGAACTATTGAAGTTTTTTATAATTTACCTAGCTTATATCTTTTGATATTAATTTATGAATATTTGATAAGCATAATGTATATTTTACTAGGTGTTTTGCTATATTTTCTATATAAATTTCTTTGATTTTTATTGATTTCATTATGTTTTAATTAATTATTTAAGATGTTGCCTTAAATATAAGACTAGAATCATCCCAACAATACATAACCTACTACAAAATATTAAGATCAATTGTAGAACTTTTCTATTTTTGATTTATTTTATTATATTTGTTAGCTTAAACATAACGAATGTTGGTTATCAAATATATTTAGATAGGTGGGAATCCTAGTATTTATCTTTACATGTATTTAGTTTTATTTCTGAATGGGATATATTTCTTTGTATTACCTTTAATTGATCTTAATGCATAGTTACTTATGTTAGCAAATAAATTTTACCTATTCAAGCATAAATGCTAAGAAAGAGTTTGTTTATGAGTATACCACATTTCACGTAGAAGGGGTAGAATGCGGTGCCAAAGATATACCTATATGATCTTTTTAGTGATAGAGAAACTTTTAATAGAATTTCAAAAATTTCAAAATTTTTAAAAGGGTGTTAACTTGGTAGAGATACATGTTAACTAACATGAGAATAGATAGTTATAAGTTATAACTTAAGATAGAACTATTTTACTTGCAAATTTTGACGGGTTAATTATCCATTCTAGGTTAATTGAATCATGACACCTACGATATTAGGAAGAATTCTTATCTCGATGATATTCATTTATACTTTCTTTACTTAATTATAAGCTTTATTCTATCTCTAGTAGTTGTATACTTTGCCTAGGTCTAGGTTTAAGTTTAGTGTTTAATTATCAATCACAAAAATCATCCCTTTTATTTAAATAGATTAGGCAATATTAGGAGAATTTAGTAAATTCCTACTACTTCTTTAGTTATAAAAATAAAACAAATTCAAACACACCAAACTAAATACTGTAACTATACATTACAAATATCATGAAAGTCAAAGCATATCTACAAAAAATTCACACAATATTAGGCTTATCCTAATACTATGAAAAACACGTAAACTAATAATATATGATTAAAACAATTTCAACATAAGTTTTTACTTGGATGCCATGTTTGATGAGTCAAATAAAAATACAAAATATTAACATATAAATAATATAAAAAGAAGAGGAGGGAGATAACAATATCAACTTACTATGTCTATGAGTTGTTGGGTTGGTCAATTCAAACACCTATTAGTTTCCTATCTAAGCATTTAAAAATGAGATTTTTGCTTTTTAGTTTAAAGTTATATTTAACAATTGAAAATGAAACAAAAAGAAGATGACAAAGATATACTCAAATAAATGGAAGAAATTGTTAGGCTTCTTAAATAAGTCTATAATAAAAAATTATTCTTTTACTTGTACAATATTGATAATCACTACTCTCTACTTACAGGTTAAGTAATCTATTATATTCTTTGATAATCACTACTCACTAAGATTAGCATTGACTTGTCTAATAATCTCTAGAATCATCTACACAGCTATAAATCATTAATAATCACTAGTTTTGATTATAAATCACAAGACTTTCTTCGTTGAAACTCAGTATTCATAATCATAATTTTTCAAATACCTACGAAGAACAGTAACTACAAAGGCAATGCTAAGTTTACTGCATACCTATGAATATATCAAATTCATAATTGCATTATTGAAAGGAATATAATTCTTCTATACTTTTTTCGATTTATGTTTAGGACACTGCTCTTTGGTCAAGTTATCACTTTTGACTATAAAAAATATACCAAGCCTGCAATCCTACTTAGGTTGTAGTCCACTTAGGTTGGTGGCTATGCCCTTCATCCTTATAATGTAAATTACAACCTTAGATGCTCTATCATACCTTAGTAAAATCAATATGTGCATAAGTTCACGTACCTCACATTTT
Organism: Erythroxylum domingense; assembly: GCA_025594535.1. Classification (NCBI taxonomy): domain Eukaryota; kingdom Viridiplantae; phylum Streptophyta; class Magnoliopsida; order Malpighiales; family Erythroxylaceae; genus Erythroxylum; species Erythroxylum domingense. Next base: position 12,024,997 of record JANQBM010000009.1, on the reverse strand, counting down.
TCACATTCCTCACATTTTTCACATTCAATGAATCGCACCTTATTGTCGCAATAATTCTACAACATTCAAGCTTAATTATTTTAGCTATTAATTTTGTTATAAGGAATGAACAATATTAGTTTGTAGAGAATGTATAACAAGCAAATTTGGTTCTAGTATTGCGATCTTAAATGTGTAGATAACTGTCATTTATTTCCTTTTCAATATATTGTATAAAATATTAAAATCAAATTGTAATATTTCTACAAAATTCAATAAAATATTAATTTCAGGTTGAAATATGTCATCAAAGGGAAGACAGGATATGTTGTGACTAATATTCAAACCACGATTCGGAGGTACTTACTGCACAGGTGAAGCATCTCCTAGTATAGTAGCAGGAGCTAAATCACCTCCTCCCCCTCCACCTACTACACTTGCAGATGAGGCCTCAACTTCCGTACATGCTGCTACACCATCCACCACCCCTATATCATTTACTACCCCTATACCGACAGAGATATCAGGGGTAAACAATGCGGATGAAAGAGACGGCTGCCAGCCTAGAACTGAAGGACCTGATGGAAGAACTTACATCACAATTCTCAATAATATGTAAGTGAAAATACATGAAACATTATATGTTTATAATTAAGTTATGGGTTTAAATTTTAAAAATGGTATAAATTTATTTATTTTTATATTAGGTTTTTTCCATCTGTGCCGTACTTAAGAAACATGACTTCGAAATTCAAGGAGAAGATTGATCTTGAGAGTTATGTATGGAAGAATATCTCCCAAGCGACCAAGAAATTTTACTATCACGAGTTTGAGGTGCGACAAAAAATATTTTTTTAATTAACAGTTTTATACATTAATTAGATTAATATTATTACATTATAAGTATTTATCGAATGTTTTTCCTTTTGTTTTAGAAAGATTTTTTAATATCAGGGTCGGTGTACAACCGCCTTACATTTATGAAGAAATATGGAGTCTTTAGCAGCAGTATTGGACACCTGAGGCAATGTCCATTTTAGAGCCTAATTCAGCCAATAGACATGGAGGACTGGAGGGAGAGAGTCTTCTCGTACATACAGGAGGATCTATTACTCACCACGAGCATGCAGAGAGACTTGTAAGTATCTACACTTTACATTTATATTCTCATTTCTTTTCTTTGTTGTATTTCAATTGAATTTGATATGTGAATTTTGAAATGAAAATATGTGTTTCTTTTTTAGAATGATATTGTTATGGATGTCTGGTGCCATATATGGCTATTATCTTAAGTTATTTTCTTTGTTCAACAAGGGGTAGATATCATAAAAATAAAGAAAATTCTGACGAAATTTTTATAAATTCTTGTACAATTATAACAATTTATTCTTATGTAGGAAAAGTCTATGGGCATGAGGCTTACACCCTGTCAGCTATTTTTGCACACTCATACTAAGAAGCATGACGGTGTAATATTCGTCAATAGCCGGTATCGAGAATTAAATGTACGTGAAATTTATGGTTTAATATTAATGCTTAATAATTATCACTTACTAATATAAATATTGTCTTCTAATATGACCAAATACAAGAAAGCATTCAACGACAATCTCAGCAGTCTGAAGATGTTGATGAGACTGAAACTTATCTTCATGCAGTGGGTGGTAAGGATCGTCATGGGAGGATATTTGGTTTAGGTTCATTTGCGAACACATATTATTCGCAATCTTCCACGTCCAGTACAACAGCATCAAGCACAAACAATGAAGTGCAAGAGCTTCGGAACACAATGCAGACATTGGCAACTCAGTTGCAACAGTCGATGGAGTATATAGCTCAGCTCCGTAATGAGATGGATGAGTTGAAGGAGAGGGGTAGCACCTCATCGCACAAATCAAAGCATCCGCCGTCTCCAAATTAATAGTGTACTTTTGGTTATTTAATTTGAATTACAAATACTTATTATGTACAATGTAATAATTTTAGTATCAATGAAGATATTTTTAACTTTTTATCATCAATCAAATTTCTGTCTAAACATATTAAATGTATATTATTAAAGTCATAACTGTTTAAATTATGCATCAACCATAACATCATCAAATAAAAAATATTAATATATATTTTAATTTATGGTTGATTTACTAACGGAATAACGATCTTCTGTCAGTAAAGACAATTGTATTTACCGACGTCAAACGACAAATAGTCGGTAATCGCAGACGGAATAACCTGTTCCGTCACTAAATTTAACAACGAAATACTAGACTACTGTCAGTAATGATTTATCAAACTTACTGACAGAAAAAAGAAAATCGTCGATACATTTACCGAACCGACAGACAATAATTTTCCGTCGGTACTTATTAGCTACTGTCGTTTCTACGATGCCTTTGTCCATCGGTAAAGTCCGTCTCCAAACTTATTTGCCGACAGAATATTAGTATTGTCCGTCGGTAATTTCCGTAGAAAAACGATATTTTTCTTATAGTGAAGATCAAAAAAATGTAGTGGATCTAAATCTTTATCAAGGGTGAGAAATATGCGAGTGAAATTGGTCTTTGAATATCAAGGCTGCATGTGATAACACAGAACCTAGTAATAGTTGAATATGTGAAGTTTCGTACCAAAGAAAATATCCACTTTGAGATAGTCTTATGTTCTTTTTTTTTTTTCCAGACCAATTCCTACCTATGTTGTTGAACAACCACGTGTTTATATTATTTCCGAGTTTGCTTGACCACATTCATGACCATTCTATATTACTTTTGCCTCCCATGTCTATTACCACTGAGCTACGTATGGAGCATCATTATGAGTGTCAAAATTTACAGTATGAACCATTGAACAATTCTTCCTCCATATTTGTGAAAAAATTTTATCCTTGCTATATATATATGTGGTACATATAATATCTCAGTCTGATACAGACTTAGATCTTAATGAATGCCACTGCCTACTTATAAACTTTATTTCTTTTTCCTTGTTAGATAAAAGGTTCTCAACCAGACGGCTGAAACCTGGTGTTTCATCAATTTGGCTTGTTTCCATTAAGTCTCAAAATGTAATTTGAGAAGGTAACTAAGGATAAAAGATTGAATTGTGTTTATGCATACTGGTTTATATGGTTACATTTGGCTTAGCTTGATCATGAGATATTGACTAAGATATTGGGCATGCTTCACGGGCTCCAAGTGCTTTGGGAAATGATCAAGCATCCTAGAACAATGTTGCGAATATCGTACCGGACTCGGTACCGGATTGAGTTCTGGAACGGTACTGTACCAGTACCGGTCAATATCGGGTACCGTTTCGGGCAATTTTTTATATTTATGAAATAGTCCCTGAAATTTTTAAAATTTGCAAAATAGTCCACTGATAT
>JANQBM010000009.1:12004284-12021536 GCA_025594535.1 Erythroxylum domingense | reverse complement strand
ATCCTTATATGCACAAAACTCACCATTCACAACTGCATGAGCATGAGGTGTGGTAATTTACCACACCTGGACCCGTTCTCTGGAAACGGGATGTTACAAAAGATCAGTGCATCTAAGACAAATTCCCATGTTCGTGGGAATCATGCAAATTCCCACGGATATGGGAAATCACAGCAGAAATGAGAAGTGCATCTGTATGTAATTCCCACGCTTATGGGAATCATGAAAATTCCCGCGATCGTGGGAATTGTAATATGAGGCAACAGTGAGGATTTATTAAACCTAGGATTTTTAGACTATAAAAACATTATTAAACCTCCTTCTTAAAGAGAGACAACACCCACCTGTAGAAATACTATCTTTAAGTGAAGAACACATGTTCGAAACATTGAGGAGGGATTGAAGACAAGGACCATCATCAAGATTGGGCAAAATAGCACATCAACACCAAAATTCCATATTTTGACAAAAAAGATGAGTCTTTTTATTCAAATTTCTTTCATTCTAATCTTCTCTATTCTTTGTAAAATAGTTTATTTGATTCTTGATGATGTGATGGAGACTATGTTAGGTTGATTTTGTTTTAGGAATTGCTTTTGAATTATTTTGTCAAAACTCCTATTTTATTGAATTGGATGAAGTATCTTTGATGATTGTTATTTTAAATTGTTGTCTTGCATCAAATTGAGAGAGTGAGTGAGATGAGATTCATGTAGGATTGTACAACGAGAGTTAACGACCTATAGACTAACAATCATTATGTCAATTGAATAGTTAGAAGAGATATCTCAATTACTCAATTGATTACCCATATGATAGCTTAATAACTAGTTGAATCGGTAGAGTCATTAGGTAGGTTAAGAGATCGTTCAATTAATTCCTATTAATTTGATTAGGGACAAATAGTTACACCTTGAGAGAGGGTAATTAGTACATTTGAAAATCTAGGATAAGACATAATTCAATCAATAAAATAGGAGGGAGACAAAATAAGGAAAAAGTAATATCTAGCATTTAGATTCTTGAATTAATATTTTCTGTAATTGTGGTATTGTCCATTATTTGCATTATTCTCTTTTAATTTTAATTTAATTTTTCAAATTATTTGCATTTAACAATTTAGTTTCTTAAACAAAGTTGTGTCTAAATTAATCAGTGTCTAGGCATCAATCCCTATGGGATCAATGTCCGCTCTTTTTACTACAAGTCACGACCCATTCACTTACGATTTTTGAGTGTAAAATAAGTATATAGGTAGATAGGTCTTACCATCAACAATATTCTTTGTTGATTATAAGCTACATTAGCCAAATAGCCTACCTATTTATGTGAATTTCCCTTGTTAATCCCTTTTGAGCTATATTAACCTTTTCTTTTGTATAAACCACATTACATCCACCTAACCAAATGTTTTACCCAAGCTTTAAAGCTCTGTGGAGCATTTGTTAATCCTTGATGAATGTAATTGTGTAAAAGTCTAAGTGTGGGGGTATGCTTACATATGGGTTAGCTAAATTTGTTAAAATGTTATGTTATTAATCCTATGTTGATGTAGCCTCTTTCAATTTTATATTTGAAAAAAAGAAAAGAAAAAGAAAAGAGAAAAATGTTTAAATAAAAAGTATGAAGGAAACAATGCAATTGTTATGAAAAGTTATTAATTAATAGTTTATCCTCCTTAAGTTGTATTGGTTGGGTGTTTGAGTATATAAAATATAAAGAGGATGTTATGCTGGATGGATCATTTCATTGTGTTATGTTCGTATGTTTTATGATATGAGATAATAATTGAGTTATGAAACATAATTGGTGCATTATTCATAACTAACAGTACCCAGTTGTTGATAAATGCTAACTTGTTCATTTGATTTTTCATTGTTACTTTTGCTTCACTAGCTTAATGGCTTTCAAACTACATTAACCAAAATGCATCCCACCTTTCCTTAGCCCACATTACAACCTTAAAAAGTCCTTTCATTCATGATTATGTATGTGACTTTTATTGATGGAGAAATGAAATAATATGCAAAGTTCTGGATTGTTATGATCGTGAATGGTGTTTGAGTGTACCCATGAAAATATCTTGTTTAAACACCTTTTGTCCACGTCTACCTCTAGATTACTCAGTTTCTAAGGGTGATAAATATTAATAGATCATGAATAGAATCTTTCAATGTTGAGTTATTGTTATAGGTTTTAAAAGTCATTCATCTTTAGTTATAATTATCTATTCTTAGAAGATTTGGAAAATCAATAAAAATGTTAGTTTGTGATTTTGATTTTGACAATTTGCCCGAGGACGGTCAAAAACTAAGTGTGGGGAAATTTGATATTTGTTTAAATTTTGATCTATTTTATCTTCTTCACTTATTGATTAATACCTTAGAAATGCTTAGGATGCTCACTTTGATTCATATTTAATTTTAAGTACATGTTGGAAGTGAAGGAATTAAAGGGACCTAAAAGCAGGCTCATTGAAGCCATCTTTTCAATTTCTATACTCTTGGTCTTCATAGAGCAAGAATGAGAAATATTGGAGCAAGTAAGGAAAAAAAACATTAAGAATGAGAAGCATAGAAGTAGCTAATGTTTGCATAGATTTTGTATGACCATCACACGTCCATTTAACCATAATATGATATTCTATTCTAAGAGAAGTGTAGAGAATGATGGATAGTGGATAGCTATATATGGAGGGTAGAAGCATGACAATGTAACACCTTTCCATTTATCTTATGAAAAGCCTAGCTACCATATGGTGATATATATAGCTTTTAAATGAAGAAAGGAGGCTGAAACACATAAGTAAAGTTTTTACAACCATTCGAAATTATTACAGACATGATTTACGTTACCACTCCCATGAAAGAGCTCCCTCCAATAAGATTATGTGGATAAATATCCATTGAAAGATAGCTATCCATTTTCCATATTTTAACCTAGTTTTCAGCAGAAGCGAAGAGGAGTGTGCTAGCTATGGAGGCTGGAAAAGGGTGAGAACCGAAGCTACCATCTTTATTAGAGAGTGAAGAAAACATGAGTGAGGCTACTTCATTTAACTTTTAACATAGCTAGGAGGCATGATAGAGAGCAGCAAACAAATAGTGACGTGAAATAAGTGAGCAACTGAGAGCTGCAAAAGAAGAGAGCTGCGTGAGAAGAGAAGAAAAGAGAGTTGTGTGAAATAAGAAACAAAGAAGAGAAGAGTAGAGGCATGAACCGTAGCTTGGGCCAACCATCTTAATTTGTCACATCAGCTACAGTAGCGTGGGAGTTAAAATAGAAAAGAGTCACAGAAGTGAAGCTTGAATATTAGGGTGACCCAACTTGTTAATTTTTCCCAGCTGTGAATAGTGAGAAAAGAGAGAGCAGTAATGTGGAACCAAGGGACAGTCATCTTCAATTATCCTATTCTCCTCCATTCTCTCTTTAGTTTTTTTACATAAATGGATGCTACAAAGGTTCATTGTTGGAGCTTGAAGATGGAGATGGAAGGCTAAACCACCTGATGATGATTTGAAGGTGGAATCAAGGCCAAGTAGCACATTAAGAGTATAAGGTTATTTATCATTATCTACTCCCATTTTAAATTGTTATGATATTTTTTATGGATTGATTGGGTATTTAGAAAATTATGGTTTTAATGCTCTCTTGAATCATTTTTACGACTACCCATAGCTAGATTTTGAATGTGATACATATTAGTAATATGGAAAATTAATTGTAGCAACTAACAGTATTAAATCGTTAGAAATAACGTAGCTTAAGTTAAATAGTCCATGCTTGTATGATTATTGCTTAAATTGGTCTGTTTTTCTTAATTGTAATATTGTTGTTTGAATAAACTTAGAGAGCTTGTTCTAGCTTTCCCGACAGTTAGGGTTAATTAATGAACGCTTCGTAATTAACTAAAACTTAAGAAAAAATTGAAATTGATAGAGCTTGTTATTAATTCATGATCAATAGTCTAAAAGGAGGAGTAAAGACGAGAACTCAATGACATTTGTGAAATCGTGCTTAGGCTAAGATGAAACCAATGAATCAGTGTTCAATTTATTCATCGACATTATTGTTTTGCTATAGTTTAATTTGATTTATTTTCATAGATTCAAATTTATTTTATTTTTAATTTGTTTCAAATTGAAAATCCCCCTATTTGCTTAAACAGATAATTTAGGAGAGTATTTGATATTAATCCTTGTGGGATCAACCTAGACTTATCGCTATCTATAGTTTAGTCTAGTTATTTTAGTATCGTTACAATGCACAACCACTTATCTTCTAATAGCCTTAAATATTAATCTTAAGGGTCGAAATAACTTTCATTTTGGATCTTTCTAAGAGACTTTTTAACTAGATACAAGTTCAGTGTAGTATTTGAACAAACTCTTCTGTGAAAAGCTTTGATCCCCTCCCTAACCTTTTGAAGCTTTCTCATCATTAGATAGCCTTATAGCCATCAACTCTTATATCCCAACCGAACTTGAACACTTATTCAAAACCAATCCTTTTATAGAGGAAGTTGATGAATCTAAAGGGAGATTTTGGAGAAGGACAAGTATTTAACTTTAAGATATCCACCATTGAGTGATCTAAGCATAAGGGAGGATCAAAATAGGGAATTGAATTAAGGAAATGCTTCAGCTAGTAATGGTTTACTAGAGCTTTGTTAATCCTTTTCTTGACGGACCAATGTCCTTGCCACTTGTTTCCCTAGATGGAAAAAGGCCCCCATACACTCAATTTTGATTTTAATAAAACTTTTAACTCTATTAAATAGAATTTTTTGATTTGGGTTATAAGGGCATTTAGCTTCCCCCCTAAATTTGTTAAGTGGATCCACTAATGTTGAACAACATCTTTTTGGAGTTCTTATTAATAGCAAACCATTATATTTCTTCCTAAGCCTAAAAAGGTTAAGATAAGGGGATCTACTTTCTCTATCTCCTTATTTATTTAGTACGCTTCTAAGGATCATAAGGAAGAATGTCAGCCTAGCTAAACCATTTCAATTCCATTATAGGTGATCCAAAATTGTAACTTTTTAATTTTACTTTTGTAAATCACATTGTTATGTTTGCATAGCTGATTTAAATTCCATCAATGTATTTCTTAATTCTCTGCAACTTTTCCAATAGCTCTTAGGGCTAGAAATCAATAAAGTTGAAAACAACCTTTATTTATCTATAGGCTCTCATATCTTAGCTAAAGTTGTGGCTAACTTATCTAGTTTCTAGCTTTCTCATCCTACATTTAAATATCTTGGCATCCAATTGTGGCCTTAAAGCTCACCTATCATGATTTTCATCCCCTATTTGATGTCATTTGAAAAAGAGTGGAAAGTTAAAAGAATAAATTTCTCTCAATGGTAAGTAGATTGTAGTTTATAAAATATGTTTGATTCAATTTGTAAATCCACTAGTGTTTTCACCTTTACCTACCAACTGAGGCCACCAAGGGTAATAAAGAGATTTTAAAGAACTTCTTTTAGAGTGGAAATATCATTATTAGTTCAAAAGATAAATTCAAATGGATGGAAGTTAGAAAAGTTAAGGACCTACATTGGCAAGGAATTAGAGCCATTAGAATAATCACAAAATTTATTTTAAAAAATAGGACTTGAAAGTTATTTACGAACTAAGAATCTATTTATATAAGTGGGTACATATTCCTATTAAGGATAATATCTTTTGGTCCCTAGCTCAAATACTAAGATTAAAGGATAAGTTATCCATCTTCATCAGACATAATATAGTTAATGGTGAAAGTACCTAGTTCTAGTATGACCTCTCGTTTAGGAACATTTTCCTTTATTACTAATGCAATGCCTAACTACCAACTTGATTCCAAGAAGGATGATAAAGTTATTTCACTGAGGCACAACTCAGGATATTCCACCAATAAGCCCTTTGTAAGTATCTTTGAGGATTCTTCTTGAAAAGTTCCCTAGTTAGACTTGGTTTGATCATACATAAATCTACCTAAATTCATTGCCTTTGGGTAACGGTCAAGGAGAAAATTAACTCTAAGGATAAGTTATTCTTTTTCTCTTTCTATAATAAAATATGCTCATCTTGTAACAATTCTCTAGAGAACCTTAATCATCTTTTCTTTAAATGTAATTTTTTAAAACCTAACTAGCCAAAAAATCTCTGCATAAATTCCCTACACTATAATGTTGGCTCTTAAAGACAACTTATTGCTTAGGATAAACTATAAAACACATAACCATATATAAGGCTAGGATTTTCATAATTACCTTAAGTTATATGATGAAGTCCACTTAAAGGAAAAGGAATTTTATTATTTTCCCTAACTCATCAAAAGATGCTAACTCTTTGGCGTTGGGTACTATAAGTTGGATTAATGAAATAATTTTCTTAAGGAACTTTACACAAATAGCTAACCAAAATCTTAAGTGTTAATGGTTCACATAATTATCCATTGAATTGTTTCCCCCTTGTTGCTTCTTACTTTAACAACATCATAATAAATTGAGTTTTCCTCAAGTTAGAAGAAGGCCTTGTATGTCTTTTACTCTTTTTTCCTTGGTTTTAGTACCTTGGAGTTAGGTTGATATGTAGTTTCCACTGTCAAGGTTTGTACTCTTAGATTAATCTAATTCTTTCACTTTTAGAAAAGAAGATGAGGGGGTGTCATAAAGCATAAGAAGACATGAAAGACAACAATGTCAAATGTTAAAATAAGAATATCTTCATACGAAACCTGGAGAATTCTAAAGGAGAAGGGTTATAAGTGCTTTACTCTACCTCCATAAAATTAGATTCTAGATAAAAGACTTTAAAGAAGTTCTTAATAGAAGGATACCTAATCCTTTACTTTTAGTAACTTTATCTTCATTCAATAATAAGGTCCTTCATTATGAGATGTTCTTCTTTTAATTTAGTTTTACATTTTTTTACTTTATTTCTCTCCACCTTTTGCATACATTAATTCATTTATTTTTGTGCTATATATGCATATATTAAGGATAATGTACAAATTATATGCCAAGGAATGATTACTATGAGACTTAGTTATATGTATACGCATTTAGTCAAAGTATTTGGCTTGGTAGGTGGAAATTTAGGGAAATTAGTTAAGGTGAATAAGGCAAATGAGTTGCTCCATTAAAAGTGAAATCATTTTGTGAGTTGATTGCATTAGCTTAATAACATGATAAAATAAGATAAATTTGCATTATTTTGTTTTCATTATAGCTTTTTAACTACTTATTGACCAAGGCTTTAATAGGCTATATTTTACATGTTAATTAGCATTAAAGTAGTTATAGTTAAGCATCTTTATTGCATGTTACCATAGATCTAAAGAAAGAATTTTATGGACTATTGCAATAATTAAGTAGCTTAACTATACTTAATAAGTTTGATTAGGCTAAATTTTGCACAAGAAGGTTTTAATTACCTAGTTTGAGATACTTGTGTGCCTTGGTAAAGAATAGATACATTAGGTTAAATTTTTATTTCAACCGTGATAAAGAATCTTATACGATAAGTAGAGTTTCATATAAGTGAACCTCAAAGCTTTAAGGTTAGTCTCATGCTTTCATTTTACTAGTTTGATTGTCCTATTTTTTTAATTTAACAATTTTATTATTTTCACTATATCTTATTTGAGTTAGTTTTATTGTTAGGCTAGGATTAATATTCATAGTAATATAGTCGTTCTGGGGAATTGGTATTTTGGAGTACTCATATTTTAATAACTTATAGTAGTCGATTATATGCATTTTTAGATTTATTTAATCAGCTTTTAACACTTTTTTGTTTACTTTATGTATAAGGTAAATTTGTTTGAATTAAGTTGAATTTGAAATATTGTTTAGTGAGATTGAGACTGCATTATAAGTTTTTGTAACTATTTAAAGCTCTAGGTGATTGATGAATTGGATAATTGAACTAACAAAGGTAATATTTTATCAATTTGATTGAACTATTGAAGTTCTTATAATTTACCTAACTTATATCTTTTGATATTAATTTATTGAAGACGAGAAAAAAACTTTAAGTGTAGGAATATTTGATAAGCGTAATGTATATCTTACTAGGTGTTTTGCTATATTTTCCATATAAATTTCTTTGATTTTAATCAATTTTATTGTGTTTTAATTAATTATTTAAGGTGTTGCCTTAGGATGAGTTTTCTTCAAGAATTGGAGAATATTAAAAGTGATAAATATGAAGAAAACACAATTGTTTGGCTTCAAACAGATTTGTTGGAGAACTTCGACAACGTTTCTTAAATTGTCAATAACTCTCTCACTTTAACTCGGAATTAGATGATTCAAGATGTTATAGAAGAATAAGAAAGAGGTACTAAACTTCCATGCTTTGAGTTTTGAAGTACTAGAACGATATCAAGGTTGAACAAATTCATATGATTGTTTAAAAAGAAGTAGAAAGATTCACAACTTTAGTTATGACCATGCCTTACAGATTGTCTACATCGGTGTCTACCCTTTGTAAAAATCTCCAAAAACCTTATTTTATAAGCAGTTTTAGATTCCTCTCATTTTCTTTCAATCTAAAGTTAGGGTTAATTGCTAAAGGGGACAGGATCAAACCAAAGGAGCATTGAACAATTGCTTTCAAGAAAAAAAAAGAAGACTAGAATCATCCCAACAATACTAAACCTGCTACAAAATATTAAGATCAATTGTAGAACTTTTTCTACTTTTAATTTATTTTATTATATTTATTGGCTTAAACATAACAAATGTTAGTTATCAAATATATTTAGATAGGTGGTAATCCTAGTATTTATTTTTATATGTATTTATTTTTATTTATGAATGGGATATATTTCTTTGTATTACCTTTGATTGATCTTAATGCATATTTACTTATGTTAGCAAATAAATTTTACCTATTCAAGTGTAAATGCCTTGAGAGAGTTTGTTTATGAGTATACCACATTTCACGTAGAAGGGTTTGAATGGGGTGCCAAAGATAGACTTATATGATATTTTTAGTGATAGAGAAACTTTTCATAGAATTTCACCAATTTCAAAGTTTTCAAGAGGGTGTTAACTTGGTAGAGATACATGTTAACTAACAAGAGAATAGATTGTTATAACTCAAGACAGAACAATTTTACTTGCAAATTTTGACAGGGTAACTATCCATTCTAGGTTAATTGAATCATGACACCTAAGATACTAGGAAGAGTTCTTATCTAGATGACATTCATGTCTACTTTCTTCACTTAATTATAAGCTTTATTCTATCTCTAGTAGTTGTATACTTTGCTTAGGTCTAGGTTTAAGTTTAGTGCTTGATTATCAATCAAAAAATCATCCCTTTTATTTTAATAGACTAGACAATATTAGGAGGTTTTAGTGAATTCCTAGTACTTCTTAAGTAGATTGATACTTTATTCACCATTATGTTATTACTAAATGATAGATGCAATTGCCTTATGTCGTGAGTAATATTTTGTGATAACGAAAACTTAAAAAGTAAAAATAATCCAACATTTGTTAAATACCTTTCATTTTGTTTTTACCATGTTCTTCTATCTTTCTTGTGGAAGAAATGTTGATCTAATAATAGTTTTTCTTTTTTTTCTATTAGTTATAAGAATAAAAAAATTTCAAACACACCAAACTAAATATTGTAACTATACATTACAAATATCATGAAAGTCAAAGCATATCTACAAAAAATTCACACCATATTAAGCTTATCCTAATACTATGAAAAACACGTAAACTAATAATATATGATTAAAACAATTTCAACACAGGGGTTTACTTAGATGCCATGTATGATGAATCAAATAAAAATACAAAATATTAACATATAAATAATATAAAGAGAAAAGGAGGGAAATAACAGTATCAACTTACTATATCTGTAAGTTGTTAGGTTGGTCAGTTCAAACACCTACTAGTTTCCTACCTAAGCATTTAAAAATGAGATTTTTGCTTTTTAGTTTAAAGTTCTATTAGCAATTGAAAATGAAACAAAAAGAAGATGACAAAGACATACTCAAATAAATGGAAGAAATTGTTAGGCTTCTTAAATATGTTTATTATAAAAAAATTTCTTTTACTTGTACCATATTTCTTATGAATTTTACATATTAAGATATAACAATGAGATAGATTATATTCAATGATAATCACTACTCGTTACTTAACCAAACAATGAGATAGATTATATTCACTGATAATCACTACTCGCTACTTACTGGTTAAGTAATCTATTATATTCATTGATAATCACTACTCACTACTTAATGGTCAAGTAATCTAAGTGTTTAAATTTAAAATATTACTTTAAGAGTTAAAAATGTTACTGTAAGGGTACGTTTGGTAACTATGAATGAAGACATGAGAATGAATATGTAACTTACATTCCTTAAATCGTTTGTTAGTTATTAGTAATGAATAAGATAAGGATTGATAGAGTTGGAATGAATTTTAAATAATCCTGAATGTTTACTTCCAAGGTAGGTGTGGGTATAGCCTATAACTAGATATCAACAATAATAAATAAGTAGTCGTAGGTAAACATAAATTATTTTTTCTTCTCTTTTTCTTTGTGTTTCTTCTCAATTGAAACTCTCTACTTGAGAGTTTAATATTAGTTTATTTATTTAGACAATACACCATCTTGATTTATTCTTATTAGGATATTATTATCAACATTTCATATTACTTTATTTAATAATTATTTTATTTTATTTCAATAATTTTATATCAAAAAAGTTCATTTTGATTTTTTAATTTTATTATTATAAGAAAAATATACACAATTATTTAAATTAATAAATTACTGAATCATTAAAATAATTTTAATTATTTATTTATTAAATACAAAAAAAATTATTAATTAATAATAAAAAATATTTTAATTAATTATTTACAAAATCAATTGCATAATAATTAAATATAAGTAAAAGATTATCATCATTATTCTTAATATTTGATACCAAACACTAGTGTAATTATCAATTTCTATAATATCATTTCTAATGCTTGTATACCAAATACATATAACCAGTAATTTTATCCTATTTCGATTCTTACTTTTTCATTCTTATTTGTTAATTTTAATTCCTGGTTACCAAACGGGAATCCTAAAAGAACAATTTCAAAGAATTTTGATTGTCCCCCTATTTTGCAGGTCAATGAAGAACTTTCCGCCTTATCAAGTTAACAGAGAAGCTGCGAAGTTTTTAATTATCAAAAGATTATGAATAGACATATTTATAAAAAAGTTAAAAGAGAAAACACATTTAAGTACTGACGGAAAAAGAAAAGAATGTAACGGACGTTAAAAAGAAGTTTCTTTTAATATAAAAAATTAAAAAATACTGTTTAGTATTGTGGTTTTAAAAAAATGGTATTGATATGCGCAACCTAATATTTGGTTAAAGCATAATTGTTGACACTAATGATTCGGTAAAATTTATAAATTTTTATATACAAATGTAGAATATTTATTTTAAAAGGAAAGATATAATTCTCCTTTTATATTCAAAAAAACTAGAAACAAATTCACTTCGCACTCTCATTTTCTAACCAGTTGTAGAATATAACAAACCTAATTCAAGCGTCTGCATTGCATCGAAAACCACCTCCATATCCAGTCTCAAGCTCACGCCGACGTGTTTCCCTCTCAAGGCATGCTGTTACTTTCTCGTTTGCTTTATGTTTGCTATTGTTATATCTATGAATTGATAAAAATTTTCAACTCCAAAGCACAAGTCCGTATCATGAGTTAGGGTCCTAGATATAGCGACTCTAGGTCTCTCTAATGATGATTTAACCTAAAAACTTGTTTTCGATCGAGATCTTTCAGGGAAACACTGGGGACTCCTTGACACTGTTCTCGAAGATCTTCCTTGTTCTGGTATTAGGAGTGCATTTTCTTTTACTCTATTGTTTTCTTCAATTTTATCCAGAATTTTGCATTGTGTACTACAATTGGGATCTAATTTGGCTGTCAGATCATTTTGTATATGATGCTCAAAACCAGCTCTGACTGATTATTGTGTTGCCTCCGAGGATGATTGATTGAAAATATTCGTTCTTCTGAGATGTTTCATCATCACTAGGGAACAAAACCCATTTGATGTTTCTTGAATTTCCTGAAAGGCGAAAGCCCTTAAGTTATTATTGTTATGCTGTCTGTGCATAAAAGATTGTTCACCTTGAACTATGGCTTTGAAAGTTATAGCTTTTTTCCATACTTCTTTCTTTCAAATAATTGCATGTACAAATTGATAAACTGTTCCTTGATGTTCAAATATAACAAGCAGTTCAGTTTTGTGTTCTCGTTGATCTGTGTTTTTAGCAAGATCTTCTGATTATAGGTGAAAAAGTTTGTTCTTACATCGACTTAAATGCAACTTTTGGTCCTTTTCCTAACTGATGTGCTGTATTACTTTCAGACTGTGAGGTACTTTTCTGAAGTATCAAAAAAACTCCACTTGCTGGCAAGATGAGGTACTGGCTTTCGTCTGTTCTTTTTTTTCAGTTAACATAAATTTCATCTTTGGCAGTTGTTGGCAACATCATAGTATGCCTAATTTTCTTGTCTTCCATTGACTGGTTTCCTTCCCACATCTTTTTCTGGCCCAGCCGACCAATGGAGGAAGATGTAAGTTGCCAAACTCTGTCTTCCTGATTTCCTAAAGTTCTTTGTTACACATTTTTACCTATGATCCCATTGGTCTCCAACAAGGTTTCTGAATCTATAGAATTTTTATGTTTTAATCTGATGGTACTATTAATTGCTCATCTATAAAATTTCTTGTTTCTGATTGTGTAAAAAAGTTACTCTAACTTATTGAAATAACTTCTAGGCCCGTGATTATTGCTACTTCAGTTTTATCTCTTGATGCTAACAAAAGTTAATTGCAGCAGAGTGGAAAAAAGGAGGAAGAAGAATTTAATACTGGACCACTTTCTGTGCTCATGATGAGTGTCAAAAATAATACTCAGGTAATGTTCAAATGATATGCCACGTCAGTCTCTACTGTTAGGTTTATTCTGCCATAGCAGACAACTCATTGAAATTCTTTGCTTGGGTACGGTAACAGGTACTCATTAATTGTCGGAACAACAAAAAGCTTCTCGGTCGTGTGAGAGCTTTTGATAGACACTGCAACATGGTTCTTGAAAATGTTCGGGAGATGTGGACTGAGGTTGCTAGTAATGCTATCTGTTAAACTTGTATTCGTCAATATGCATTTACTGGTCTATTTTTTCTGACTGTGGACAGAAATCTGCAATTTCTCTTGCCTAGGTACCAAAAACAGGTAAAGGAAAGAAAAAGGCTCAGCCAGTTAACAAGGACCGGTTTATAAGCAAGATGTTCCTTAGAGGAGATTCGGTGATTATAGTTTTAAGGAACCCCAAATGAGTGAAATCAGCTTCTAGGAAATTGACAGTTCTCGTGGAGATGATATACATTTTGTTCGTGATGTGTATAGTACTTGAGTGGCTGTAAAGACGGCTCTAATTAGAACCAACCTAAACCACTTGATTATATATTGTGGCAATGAGTAGTTTATTGTTTGATGGGACATGCAATGAAAGTTACTCCATGATATATTTAAAGCTTCCATTTTCACTATTCCTTTCGATCTAATTTAGGGGTAAATAAACTTGAATGTTTTCATTTTTTAAGTTGATTTGGCAGTTCTAACAGAAATCGATTGAATAAACGTGGAAGTCAAAGTAGAATCTTACGTGCCGAGAGAAGGGCAAGAGCAAGTGAAGGAAACATCTAAATATAAATTAATCTATAGGCAAATTTTGGTTTTATAATGAGGCTAGTGTCTATTTGAACTTTTGGAGAGTAGATAAGTACTTTTTTTTATGTAAAATTTCTTTTAAAAAAAATGAGTATTTGGTTATAAAATGATAATTTACTTTTTTAGTATATATAACTTTTTTGGCAGTTAAAATATAATTTTTTAAGAAGTTCAAATTTGAAGTTTCTTAAAAAAGTAATTTTTAAAGTATATTTTTTTAGCCCCTTTTATCCTTATATTTTACACATAATTCTCACAATACCCACAAACACATGTTCCCGTTTATTTTGAGATTTATATAATATTATAAATGTTTTAAAAACCGGACCGAATCAGCCGGTCCGACTGAAAATAGTCCGAACCGACCATGTGTCCAGTTCGGTTCTAATTTATAACCTCTGGGATAGAAAACCAGCCAGTTTATTAGAGAACCGGTCAGTTTTCTAACAAACCGGTTAATCCATATATGGATTTTCAGCTTCACCAAATCAAAAAACTCTTTGCCTCCGCCATTCTCCCTTCTCAAATGTCTCCACCGTTTTCTCTCTTCTGAGATTTCTTCGCACCAAAATCATCTTTCTTTTTTCATCTTCGCTAGATCTCGCCCTCATCATGAGCATTTATCATCTTCGCCGGATAGAGCAAGACTCCCTCTGCTTGCCGCTACTCTCTTCTCATCGTCATCCTCGTCGCAGATCCCATCGCTGTCCTCATTGTAGATCCCATCGCCTCCATCTTCGGTAGGTAAATTTCTTGTCTGCATTTGGTAATCTACTTGTTTCAATCTAAAACTACTAGCCAAGCCCAAGTTTTTCAGTTCTTGATTCATCTTCTTGATGTGTTTATCTTGAAGTTATTTGAATATCTCATTCAGTTCATGGTTCTGGTTTAGGTTAGTATCATCGTCTGTTCCAATCTTCAATGAGAAAATTATATAAGAAAGTTTTGATATAAAGTTCGAATTGGGTTTTTCCTTTTTTTAACAGGTTCTACTCCAAAGATACCATTATAAAAATGATTGAGCGTTAACTTTATTGCAGCCTTCATTATGTTTTTGTTAGCTTGAATCCTAGCAGCTAATCATGCCACCATTAGTAGATTTCCACAAAAGGTTGATCATGCCATGATTAGCAGATTTCTTCTTTATTATCAAAAAATTGAAGTTCTATACTGCCACATCTAATCAAAAGTGCAAAATTCTTGAAACTGTGATTGATTTGTTGTATACAATTGATTCAAATTGGGTTACATGCAAGAGTTTATTTGGAATTCTTCAAGTTGCTTTAAGTCTGGACATAAGTAAGAGCAGTAGGAAAAAATTGGAGAGTATGATAGGCTCTTAAATGGATCAAGCAACATTAGGTATTTCTTGTCTAGCCCATGTGCATGTTTTACGAATGTCTGTGCCTTCAATATTGTTGACCATTATAGTGAATGCTCATTTCTATTTTTTGCATGGATTGCGGGAAGCAAGTGTATCTGGGTATGGATGCTCTGCCTTTTAATTCTCAATTTCATTTTTATCGGGAAGGGAATTTTATTATTTTCAGCCTTTAAATTGTAATTCGTTGGGTTGATTTTCTTTTTCTTATTTACATATTGACTTTGGTGTTGGATTTATTAAGTGGATTTGACATAGCTAATGCTGTGGCTAGGTGAGCGTTTTTAATTGTTGTTGTGTTTCTGTTGATTCCTTGATACTAATGTTATGATAGTTTTTCTTTTCCATGTATCCTTTCCATCATTTTTGTTTACAATTTTTTTGCCTTATAGTTCCATTCTTTTTTTTTAATCCTTTTACTTATCGAAATTCAGAGCCTATGATAGAGCTACTATCAAATTCCGAGGTGTTGATGCTGATATCAATTTTAGCCTTTGTGATTATGAAGAGGATCTGCAACAGGTTGGTAATTGTTATTTGCTAGTGATATTTTGTTAAAGAAAATTCATTGTCTACAAGCACTTTGAAATTGGAAAAGATGCAGCAAAAGTAGCACAAAAAGAAGAGGTAAAGGCAGCAAAGCCTGCAAAAAGGCAAGCTAAGCGCATAATTGGTTCCAAAAGAACTTTTTTGAAACTATTTACTATGGTGTTATCATTATTGAAGGATTCTTAAGGGGCAATGGAACCTTGGTTGGTGCCTACGTTGGTGGTTTTTATGGTAGCAGCGCCTTGGACGCCTAGGTTGTCTTGTAGGAAGTCAACTGGGTAGTTGGATTGGAGGTAAAATTGGATTAATGGTGTATGATCTGGTTAATGGAGTGGATTACTTAAGTTTGTTAGAGTAGAATTATAAATACTTGGTTTAAGTTTTCTGTAATATTTAGAACTCTATTTCATATCAATTTATGTAATATTTAGAACTTTATTTCATATCAATTTATGTAATATTTAGAACTCTATTTCATATGAATTTCTATAATATTTAAAACTGTGTTTCATATCAATTTATGTAATATTTAAAACTCTATTTCATATCAATTTTTGTAATATTTAAAACTTTGATTCATATCAATTTTTGTAATATTTAGAACTTTATTTTATATCAATTTTTGTAATATTTAGAAATCTATTTTATATCAATTTATGTAATATTTAGAACTATATTTCATATCAATTTTCCTAATATTTAAAACTCTGTTTCATATCAATTTATGTAATATTTAGAACTCTATTTCATATCAATTTATGTAATATTTAGAACTCTATTTTATATAAATTTTTGTAATATTTAGAACTCTGATTCATATCAATTTCTGTAATATTTAGAACTCTATTTTATATCAATTTCTGTAATATTTAAAACTCTGATTCATATCAATTTTTGTAATATTTAGAACTCTAATTTATATCAATTTTTGGTTTTGATAGTTGGGTTATATATTCTTTCCGCTATTCAATTTGTTGATCTAAAATATCAAAATTGAAAACTAGCAATATTTCAATTAGGCTATTTGAAGTGGAGCAATTGTTGGAGCAAAGTTTAATAAGTGAGTAATATCTGTTGGTTTATTGTGTATCCATTCTGGTCTTCTTTATTACAATTGATAATGAGAATTATTTAAGTTGTATACTTTTTCCTTATCAATAAAATATCGAATATTTTTTAATATACTTTTTAGGTTAAATCATAATGGAGAATATGAAATCATCCTCTACTCGTGGTAAGTTCGATCCAGCATGGAATTATTTTTCTTCTTCTCAAGCATCTGACTGTATGTTTTGTGGTAGAATATTTAAAAGGGGAGGAATTTTTAGAATGAAAGAACATCTTGCTGGTGTTAAGGTTAATATTGCTTCTTGCAAAAAAGTACCACTTGACGTGCGTGACATGATTGGAAAATATTTGCAGTAATAAGTAAAAAAGAAAAAGGAAAATAAAGAGATTCATGATATATCTTTTGGAGATGATGAAACACCACAAGCATTAGATAAAGGAAAAAGAAAAGCTACTATTGACATAG
>JANQBM010000009.1:11947900-11966173 GCA_025594535.1 Erythroxylum domingense | reverse complement strand
CCTAATTGTTCGATCAATTTACTTGCCCATTTACCATCAAAAGTAGTTTAGGGCATCACAAATTATTTGCAATTCTACCGTCTATTATAAACTTAGCTACAGCAAAAATCATTAACTTATCTTTTCCACTTAGTTTTCTACAACGTTTCTTCTCACTGATATATATATATTTTTCAAGAACGATTCTAGCTAACTTCACAGATATAGCAAGCGTATGATCGTCTGTTATAAACTTAGCTATGGCAAAAATCATTAACGTATCTTTTCCACTTAGTTTCCTACAACGTTTCTTCTCATTGATATATATATATTTTTAAAGAACGTTTCTTCTTACTGATGACAGATATATCATTAGACACCCGTGTAAGTAACATACATGACTATGTGCCTTACCCCTGGTAAACTTTAGTGAATGTGTAAAGTGGCAAGTTAAAAGTGTTTTTGAGATATACTTCACTCACATAGTCGTGTGGTTGATTGTGCATAATCTAGAAACCTTAATCTCACAATATAAAAGGTAATTATGATAAGGAAAAGAGGGAGAAGCAGCTAAAGTCAAAAACTGTAGCCAAAGTTAGAGTATACAGCACTATTTGAGACCTAGGAAAAAGATACGTCAAGATATCTAATAGAGAATAACCTTTCGTCAAACATTTAAGGGGACTTCATCAGAGAAAGAAGGATTTACATATATATGGATTCTTTCCTTTCTTATTATACTTTTGAACCTTTAATGTTTCTTTTCTTTTCTATATTTAGGAATTAAGTTTATTTAGTTTTATATTAGATGAACCCTAACATAAGATGTATGATATGATTTCATTTTTATTTAATAAAACAATATACTATATACATAAATTCAAGAATTTAAGCCCATAATTAAACCTTAAGGGGGGAATCTTGGCCTAAAATTGAAAAATTGGAGGTGTTTTAGAGATCCATGCCGATGTGAAGAGATAGAGACACGTATGAAGGAATACACACTTATGTTAGTAACATACATGACCATACAAGGGATTGTAAATGTATAAAGCTTTGAACACATTATTTTTTCTCATATGGAGATAGACACCCATGTAAATAACATACATGATCATGTCCCTTAGCCATGTATACTCCAGTGAATGTGTAAAGTGCCAAAACAAAAGTGTTTTTTAGATATACTATCACTCATATGGTCGTTTGGCTGACTATGCATAATCTAGAAACCCTAGTCTTGCAATATAAAAACAATTATGATAAGGAGAACAGGGAGAAGTAGCTAAAGTCAAACACTATAGCCAAAGTTAGAGTATAGGACATGATTCTAAACCAAGAAAAAAGATACCTAAAAATATATGATAGAGAACAACCTTTCATCAAAGATTTAAGAGGACTTCATTTAAAAAAAGGAGGATATACATATATACGGATTATTTTCCTTTTAATTATGCTTTTGAATTTTAAATCTTTGTTTTGTTTTCGATATTTAGGAATTAAATTTATTTAGCCTATAGCTTGGATAAAACCTAACTTAGGATGGATACTATGATTTGATTATTTATTTAAAGAACCAGTATACTATATATATTAATTCAAGAATTTAAACACATAATTGAATCTTAAAGGGGCATTATGACATAAAACAGAAGAATTGGAGTTGTTTAGGAGACACATGCTCATGTAAAGAGATAGATGCATGTATGAAGAGATATACACTTGTTTTAGTTACATACCTGACCATACAGGGGATTGTAAATGTATAAAGCTTTGAAGAAGTTGTTTTTTCCCAAACAGAGAGAGACACCTATGTAAGTAACATACACAACCAAGTCCCTTACCCATGTAAGCTCTAGTGAATGTGTAAAATGGAAATTTAAAAGTGGTTTTGAGATATGCTATGACTCACATAGTTGTGTGGTTGATTGTGCATAATCTACAAATCCTAGTCTCGTAATATAAAGGCAATTATGGTAAAAAAAAAGAGGGAGAAGTAGCTAGAGTAAAAAATATAGTCAAAATTAGAGTATAAGATGTGATTCTAAACCTAGGAGAAATATACTTCAAGATATCTGATAGAGAACAACCTTTCATCAAAGATTCAATGGGACTTCATTAGAGAAAAGGAGGATATACATATATATGGGTTCTTTCCTTTCTAGTTATGCTTTTGAACTTTTAATGTTTGTTTTGTTTTCTATATTTAGGAATTTAGTATATTTCGTATGTAGATTGGATGAACGCTAACAAAGGATGGAACTATTATTTCGTTCTTTATTTAATAAAACAATATACTATATATATTAATTCAAGAATTTAAACACATAATTGAACCATAAGGGGGAATCATGGCTTAAAATAGAATAATTGGAGTTGTTTTGGAGACACATGCCCATGATAAGAGATAGACACACGTGCGAAGAGATAGACACTTATGTTAGTAACATACATGACCGTACCAGGGATTGTAAATGTATACAGCTTTGAAGACAATGTTTTTTCCCATATGAAGATAGACACTCATGTAAGTAACATACACGACTGCGTCCCTTATCCCTGTAATCTCTAGTGAATGTGTAAAGTGGCAAGTTAAAAGTGTTTTTGAGATATACTATCACTCATATGGTTATGTGGATGATTGTGTATAATCTAGAAACCCCAGTCTGGTAATATAAATGGCAATTATGGTGAGGAAAAGAGGGAGAACCAGCTAGAGCTAAAAACTATAGCAAAAGTTAGAGTATAAGACACAATTCTAAACCTAGTAAAAAGATACGTCAAGATATCTGATAGAGAACAACCTTTCATCAAAGATTTAAGGGGAGTTCATTAGAGAAAAGGAGGATATACATATATATGGATTCTTTTCTTTTTGATTATGCTTTTGAACTTTTAATGTTTGTTTTGTTTTTTATATTTAGGAATTAAGTTTATTTAGTTTATAGATTCGATAAAACCTCAACATAGGAGGGATACTATGATTTCATTTTTATTTAATAAAACAATATACTATATATATTAATTCATGAATTTAAACACATAATTGAAACTTAACTGGGGGAGTCGTGGCTTAAAATAGAAGAATTCTAGTTGTTTCAGAGACACACGGTGATGTGAAGAGATAGACACGCGTATGGAGAGATGCATATTTATATTAGCAACATACATGATTATACAGGGGATCGTAAATGTATAAAGCTTTTAAGACATTGTTTTTTCCCGTATAGAGATAGACAGCCATGTAAGTAACATACATGACTGTGTCCCTTACCCATGTAGGCTCCCATGAATGTGTAAGGTGGTAATTCAAAAGTGTTTTTGAGATATACTATCACTCACATGGTTGTATGGCTAACTATGCATAATCTAGAAACCCTAGTCCTGCAATATAAAAGGTAATTATGATAAAGAGAAGACGGAGAAATAGCTGGAGTCAAAAACTATAGCCAAAGTTAGAGTATAGGACACGATTCTAAACCTAGGAAAAAGATACTTCAAAATTGTAACACCCCACCCTCTTAGAACCTGTATTCGACATCCTTTGTGATGTCCGAGTCCGTGCCCCGCGAGGGTGGCATGCTAGAGTATTCAATCATTCATAATTCAGTATAATTTTTTTTTTTTGAAATCATAACATAGTATACATAAATCAATAACCAAATCAGATCCACTTTTAATTTATAATCCTTTTCAATCATAGCCATACAAACATCAAAATTTCAACAACCATTTAGGCCCATTACAAATACAAAACATTTCCAATTCCAAAAATTATTACATACCACAATATTGAATTACAAATGATACAAAAATTTGCGGAATATACAATTCAGTATGAAATAAAGAAATACAAAGCAGACGCGAACTAATCCCGACCTCTATCTCTCACTTGCATGCAATAGGTATACTCCCGTATACCTAATGGGGTATTCTTCTGAGCTTTGAAAAATATTTGCAAATTTTGGGTGAGTTTTGTAAATTCAATGAGTGACCATCATCGATGGCTCACCTAGTCACATAACACATAAATCACATTCACAACATTTCACAATTCACAATCAATATAGTTTAATCATTCATATTATGCATATGCAGTGTGTATGAGACCCACTTTCCATTTATTACTTTGTTGTGATCGAGTGCCTAAACTGTTCCATATAGGGCTCATTGATAACTGTCCCATATATGGCTCATTAAACATTGGGCCTGAGGCTCTGAATCACTTTTGAGCTCAAGGCTCTTTTTCACTCATTGAGCTTTAAGTTCTTATAGGTGGCTAATCTAGTCACAACTGCCATTATATTTCATGCATTCATGAAATGAAATGCATCAATCACATTTGTATGATCTCATTTAATCACATTCCTATATCATCAGACCTTATTCTGGCATTCAATATTAAGTTGAGAATCACATTTTCTCTTATATGTAAATGCTCATTCAAAACACATTTGCCATCAAATTATGTACACTTAGTTCTTCTCATTCACAAAGAAGCAACACTTTAATATCTCAACCAAGCATCACAATCATTGGACCTCCTGTCCGAAAATCAACACAATCAATCACATTCATACAGACATTTAGTAGTTAATTAATACCAAAATTCACACTAAACAAACAATGAAATGAGACCATCTAGGTCTACTCACAGTACGCTCCAGATTACCAATTGGTTCCAAAATTTGGAAACATCTGAATGTGTAAATTTATCCTACACATCAAAATTATGCAACACACACATTGCACACATATATTAATAACTTTACACAATTATAAGCATTCATTTATACACATGTGTGCTTATAGACTATGTACAATGTATGTTTATGACAATCCCGGACATCTTTCCATTGTTCTTGTCTCATTATCAGTCTTATGTCAACACTCACCTAAGTAAAAATTTGTACTTAGGGTTTATACCTCAAATAAACACTTTGAATCTAATTTCATGATGTTTCTCCAAACACTAGCTTTCGGGTCTACTATTTCTGATCATTTAACCAATGAAAATGAAGTAATTTGGGAACACTTTCTTTTGAGAATTGTCCTTCTATCTCATAAGTTTCTAATGACACCAAAATCCTTCATTTTGGTTTAGTAATGTAAAAGTTATACGCCAAATATTTTTGAACTACTTTTATTCTGAGACAGTGCCCATACTTAACTTCCTCCCAGAATTTGAAATTCTTACAATCAGATTCAGAATTTTATTTCTTTAGATGATTTGTAGACTATGTCTCTAGTTTACTCCAAATAAAAAATCATCCCGATTAGATAACTACATATCAAGATATCATCAAAATGCCGAAGCATGTTTTGTGCTAGAAAGTTCGCCTGAAATCTTTCAAGTTCGCCACGGCGAATCAAGGAAAGTTGGCTGCTCCAAAATCTTGTAAGTAGGACGTGACGAACTTTCACAGAAAGCAGTAAACAAGACTCATTTTTCAGCACTCCTTATCATCAGTTCATCCCAATTCATCTCTTTTGCTTAATATATCATTTCTAACTAATATCTACATCATTTCTTCTTCATTTAGACCCCAATTATAGTTCAATATCATTCATAAACAGCTCATGATCCATAATTGATCATTAACCGAAAATAGAACATTCATCATCAATTTTTTGCATTTCATCCAACACTGTTTTAAGGATCATTCTACCTAAAAATCATCACTCTAACAATTTATGGGTCATTAGTTATCATACATGTACACAAAAGCAAGAAATTTACATAACACATTTCCTCACTGACGACACATATACAAAAATGACATAATCAAGTCATCAATCTCAATATACTCATCATTCTAGCTTCATTTAACCATACTCATGATATTTAAAACATCACTTACTTGATTTAACTAAAGCTTCTTCAAGAGTCTCCAAGAAACCCTAACTCCATCATCATCCACGAAAATCAACTTTCAAGGTGAAATGGGTTAGGTCTTTTAGCAGCAAGAAGAGGGAGACAAAGAATCTTGAAGAAACAAGATGAAAGAGTTGAAAAAGTCAACATAATAGGGTGAGAGTGGATGTCGTGGGTGAAGGAGAGGAATGAAGAAGATGAAGAAATGAAGAAGTTGAACAAAAATGAAGCATGTGTCGTTTTTGGCAAGTGAATGACCAAAATATGGTCTTTCACTAAATAAAAAAGATGTGACTTAACAAGTGGTGTGGTAATTGCCACATGTCACTCTCTCAAGGTCTCTTCTTGATCTTTTAATAAGTTAGTCCATTTGCCTCTAATTTTTAACCCAAATTTCTCCCAAATTTTCAATGACATATGTCATTAAGTCCCAATGTCATTCATAAAAATTTTTATTTCCATCTGACATTTATTTCTGCCACTATTCATCAATTGTTCTACCACTTGGCATTTTTCCTAGTCCAAAAATTATCCCAAATTTTTATAAATTTTCTCAAAATTCTCCGATAATTGTAAATCACTAAATACACTCTCCAAATAAAATTTCAACATATAAAAACCACAATTCTCAATATAATCACATTTACAAATCAATTATACCTGAAATGTTAATGAATGCATGTACAATCATTTTAATGTGCAAAAATCAATATTCATGTGTGTGTGTATGCTAATATTATGCATGAGCATGAAATGCAAATTTCTTAATCTCTCTTTGATCTCAGATATACCAAATTTTATGGTTCCAACCTTTTGAATGGGAACGGGATGTTACATTTCTCCCCTCCTTAATAAATTTCTTCCTCAAAATTCTTATCTGATTGATCAGGAAGGCAGGGAAGTTGTTTCCTCAAATACTCCTCCATTTCTTATTTAAATTTACCACTCGAATAATTTCTTCCAATTGACTATAGTCAATGAAATCAATCAATCCTCTACTCATTTCTTTCGATATCATGCTATCTTAATTGTTTCCTTATTATATCTTAGATTACTCATAATTTCACTTCAGATATCGATAATACATACTTTGGATAGCAACGATATTTCTTGAGCGTAACCATGCAATACTGTGTGAATCTGTAACATCTTTTATTGATAATACAACTCATAAGTTATTGGTCCTATGCTCTCACTAACTTCATGTGGACCAATACAATTCGAGCATAGTTTATCCTCTTTGCTAATCTGAGCACACTTTTTCTCAATCTACGCACACCTTGGCAAGGTGATGCTTTCAAAGACATTCCATCTTTCGCTTAATACTTCAAATCTCTTTAGTGTTAACACACTCGACTCTGATGTCTATCACATTATGTTCCATACCCTCGATGTTGATCCACCAAATTTCATTTATCTTACTTGGACCACTTAGTTTCTGACACAGATCGATTTCACTAATCAACAATATCTCAAATCAATTCTGGCCTTCAACTATTTTTAGGCCTCTTCATTTCAGTGTAAGGGCGAACGACTCTTTTTGTTGTGCAGCACCTTATACAAAAATTGTAATGATATCACTGTGATAATGATTATGATGTTTAAAGTCACATAGAACTATACATTGATCTCATGTTCCTATGAACTCCAAAATATAAGCTTTAAACATTTCTCCAATAGTTATGCCTATTGCCAACTTATACATGTAATCACTTGGTTCTACTTTCTTAGCCATCAAATGCCCTTTCAATGTATTCCTAAGGATGTATATCATAGGTTGTTATTGCGCTTCTCTAACAATCTCTTTACTCAATCTTCTTTATCAGGTAAACATACTCTTTACTTAAATCACAAGGTATCAATTTTCAATCAAACTCAAATTCATATTCATTTACCATTTTCTCTATAAGATTCACAAATTCTGAATCCTCAACTTAGGTTTTGCTAACCTTTTCAAGTGAATCTGATCTTAAATTCAATAGCTAATAGCACTCTGATTTGCCCAAACTTCAATTCGACATTCTATGCTCTTGATTGCACTTGGCTTTACAACCTTAATACCTGAATTTGTGTTGCATAGCTTTTTTTTTTGTTCCATAAATCATATTACAACACTAGCTTTACTAGGAAGGTAATCATTTACTTAATCAAAATCTTCAAGTAACTCTGTCTATTGTCTCAGTCTTGTGTTCAATTCTTTCAGAATCAATAATTATCTCTTACTTTAATAATCCATATAAAATCCAAAATGTTTCACTATACTTACAGTGTCTCCAAGCTCCTCAATGCAATTTATATTGCAGCAAATTCTAAATCATGTATCAAAAATTAGCTTATGAGATTTTAATATTTATTTGTCTCCATGCATATAAAATCACTTTATTATGCTGCATTGGATGTTATTCTAATCTCTTATACAATCATCATTGTATACTACAAAATCTCCAAATCCAGTGATATAATTATCATTGATGTTTTACTTCCTCAAAATTCTTTTTACAATTATCAGTCTATATGATCGACACATTTTTCCTCAGAAATCTCGTCGAAGGGTTAAGATCGGTAAAAACCTCCCTTTAACAGTCTTTGGTGGTATCCATCATACAGCTAGTTCTAAAGAACTCTGAATCTCCCATATATTCCTCGAAATTTCTCACTTTATTATCACCTTTACTTTTCTTTGGGTCTCCCAATATGCCATGCTCAGATATGATACAACCCATATTTTATTTAATCAAGCTAAGATTCATTCTTATTAAACTTGGCATATAATTATTCCTACTTCCATGATATGTTAGATTCCCTCAAGTATTCAAAATATTCTTCTCCAATTTTTAAACACATTCGATATATCATCTATGATCATAGTTACTAATCAATCCAAACAAAATTGAAACACTTGATTCTTCAATACTATAATACTATCAGGGGCATTGTTAACTCTAACAAATATATCTCAAATTTCCTTGTGCCCATGAGTTGTTCTCTTAATTCTTTAAGAATCTAATTCCTCAATAAGGTAGTATTATCTCATGAAATTTTTTGTTCTTCCCAACTGACTTCTTCTCGAATCAATTTCACAATTAATTCTATTTACTCTTATTTCACATTGACTTGTTCTAATGTCTGTTCATTCTTATTAGTTTCTCCACACATTTCAATTTATTTGCAATCTTTACTTCCTGGATTGGTAACATATTCCTTAGATCAAATTCGTATCTCTTGTACATAATTGCATGGAATATAGTTTGAACCTCAATGCCTTTAGTAATAGTAGCAGTATTATCTTCAATTCAAGTATCAATAATGTATTCATTTTTCTCACAACTGAGACTCTTATCTATCTGACTCCAATATTCACTTTTGATTCATTGCATATTCATTTTTGTTTCGTTCTTTCATTCTTCATGCTTAAATTCAATCATCTGATCAACTTAACCTAATTCAGGGAAATTCTTCTTTGAAAGAAAATTTCTTACTATTTTCATCGATATCACTCATGAAATTCTTATCAATCAACAGTCTTCACCATTACTTCTCAGCCATTTTTAGCACCTTAAGAATATCAATTTATGCTATAACTCATATGATCAGAACATCCTTTTTAATAAGGCTCATTGAAGTGTTAAGCAAATTATTTACTCTAGTACCTTGGTATATTCCATCATAAAAAAAGATGTAATTAGGACAACTCTCCAATTAGTTGCTTATGCTAAAGATACCTTGATCTCATTTGATTTTAGGCAACACTTCCCCTTTTATTCCTGTCCTCAATCGTGGGGATTATGCTATGATTGTGTCCTTCTTCTTTTTCCTCAAATTCATCATATATGATAACATCATTAACAATCTCAATTCATTCCCAATTGATCACTATAAGCACTTTCACTTCTTACTCTAACTCATCTCAAACCTTAAACTATAGGAACTATGATTAGAAATTATTCAATAAGTCACCGATTGCTTCCTATATCAACTCTACATATATAATACACACATGCTTAATATTTTCACTTCTTATGGTGATCCCATTATCAGATGTGCACTCACACAAGCAAATCAATTTAACCTTGACAACTTTTTCGTCTACCGTTATCATCGTCTTACCTTTCAATTTCCATTATTTTGTCATTCCTACGTTTGTTCACAATCAATTCGAAATCGTAGATGTATAATCATCCTGAAATTTTGATTTCGATCCCACTAACATATTCTCACACTGAATCATAAACTCTTACTACGATAATCAAACAACCATTCCAAGCCCAATTTCTGCCTTTCAAGGTCATAGAAAATTTTGTTTTCATCTAACTTTGTCTATACACTTTAAATCTGATCATTTTAACATATCTCTATTTTCCTATATCAATACATAACAATATATTTACATCTATCCCATATTCAAAGATATATTACCACAGTACTGTTATGTCCAACCATTTACTATCTCTTGTTTCTAGATATCCTTCAATCTTCCTCTTCTCACATTATAACAGATTATCATTCCTTTCAGTCCTTTTATCAGCTCAAACTCTTAACACATGCTCATGCATGTGACTCGTATGAATGTAACTTAGTCTAGGGATCAGTTGTTACTACCTGCTATGACAAGACAAAAATGCATATTCCTCGACACATTTTTCCGAAAATGCCCATGTAAGATAGTAATTTTAGGCTCTGATACCACATATGTAACACCCCACCCTCTCAGAACCTGTACCTAACATACTGTGTAAAGTCTGAGTCCGTTCCCCGCAAGGGTGACATGCTAGAGCATTCAATCATTCATAATTCAGTATAATTTTTTTTTAAACCACAACATAATATACAAAAATCAATAACCAAATCAAACCCACTTTTAATTTATAAACATTTTCAATCATAACAATACAAACATCAAAATTTCAATAGCCCTTTGGGCCCATTACAAATACAAAACATTTCCAATTCCAAAAGTTATTACATACCACAATATTCAATTACAAATGATACAAAAATTTGTGGAATATACAATTGGGTATGAAATAAAGAAATACAATGCTGACGCAAACTGATCCCGACCTCTATCTCTCACTTGCATGCAATAGGTATACTCTCGCTTGCCTAACGGGGTATTCTTCTGAGCTCTAAAAAATATTTGCAAATTTTGGGTGAGTTTTGCGAACTCAATGAGTGACCATCATCGATGGCTCACCCAGTCATATAACACATAAATCACATTCACAACATTTCACATTTCACAATCAATACAGTTTAATCAGTCATATTATGCATATGCGGTGTGTATGAGACCCACTTTTTATTTGTTACTTTGTTGTGACTGAGAGCCTAAATTGTCCTATATAGGGCTCATTGATAATTGTCCCATATAGGGCTCATTAAACGTTGAGCCTGAGGCTCTAAATCACTTTTGAGCTCGAGGCTCTTTTTCACTTGTTGAGCTTTAAGCTCTAATCGATGGCTACTCTGGTCACAACTGCCATTATATTTCATGTATTCATGAAATGAAATGCATAAATCACATTTGTATGATCCTATTCAATCACATTCCTATATCATCAGACCTTAGTCCGGCATTCAACATTAAGTTGAGAATCACATTTCCACTCACATGCAAATGCTTATTCAAAACACATTTGTCATCAAATTATGTGCACTTAGTTCTTCTCATTCACATACAAGTAACACTTCAATATCTCAAGTAAGCATCACAATCATCGGACCTCCTGTCTGAAAATTAACACAATCAATCACATCCATATAGACATTCAGTAGTTAATCAATACCAAAATTCACACTAAACAAACAATGAAATGAGACCATCTAGGTCTACTCACAGTACGCTCCAGATTAGCAATTGCTTCCAAAATTTGGAAACGTTTGAATGTGTACATTTAACCTGCACATCAAAATTATGAAATACACACATTGAACACATACATTAATAACTTTGTACAATTATAAGCATTCATTTATACACATATGTGCATATAGAATATGTACAACGCATGTTTATGACAATCCCGAGTTTCTTTCCATTATTCTCGTCTCATTATCAATCTTATGTCAACAATCACCTAAGTAAAAAGTTGTAATTAGGGTTTATACCTCAAATAAACACTTTAAATCTATTTTCATGATGTTTCTCCAAACACTGACTTTTGGGTCTACTATTTCTGATCGTTTAACTAATGAAAATTAAGTAATTTGGGAACACTTTCTTTTGAGAATTGTCCTTCTATCTCATAAGTTTCTAATGACACCAAAATCCTTCAATTTGGTTCAGTAATGTAAAAGTTATACTCAAAATATTTTTGGACCACTTTTATTCTGAGACAGTGCCCTATACTCAACTTCCTCCTAGAATTTGAAATTCTTACAGTCCAATTCAGAATTTTATTTCTTCAGCTAATTTGTAGACCTTTGTCTCCATTTTACTCAAACTAAAAAATCATCCCAATTGGATATCTAAAGATCAAGATATCATCAAAATATCGAAGCATGTTTTCTGCTAGAAAGTTCACCTAAAATCTTTCAAGTTGGCCGTCACGAACCAAGGAAAGTTGGCCGTGGCGAAATCTAACAAGTTGGTCGCGGTGAACCAAGGAGTTGTCCGTGGCGAACTTTTGCAGAAAGTAGTAAACAAGACTGATTTTCTAGCACTCCTCGTCATCACTTCATCCCAATTTATCTCTTTAGCTTAATATATCATTTCTAACTTATATATACATTATTTCCTCTTAATTTATACCCCAATTATAGTTCAATATCATTCACAAACAACTCATGATCCATAATTGATCATTAACTGAAAACAGAACATTCATCATATATTTTCTGCGTTTCATCCAACACCATTTTAAGGAAAATTCTACCTCAAAATCATCACTATAACAATTTATGGGTCATTAGTTATCATACGTATACACAAAAGCAAGACATTTACATACACATTTCATCACCCATGACACATATACAAAAATGACATAATCAAGTCATCAATCTCAATATACTCATCATTCTAGCTTCATTTAACAATACTCATGATATTTAAAACATAACTTACTTGATTTAACTAAAGCTTCTTCAAGAGTCTCCAAGAAACCCTAACTCCATCATCATCCACAAAAATCAACTTTCAAGGTAAAATAGGTTGGGTCTTTTAGCAACAAGAAGAGAGAGACAAAGAATCTTGAAGAAGCGAGGTGAAAGAGCTGAAAAAAATCAACATAATAAGGTGAGAGTGGATGTCATGGGGGAAGGAGTGGAATGAAGAAGATGAAGAAATAAAGAAGTTAAAAAAAATGAAGCATGTATCGTTTTTGGCAAGTGAAAGATCAAAATATGGTCTTTCACTTAATAAAAAAATGTGACTTAACAAGTGGTGTGGCAATTGCCACATGTCACTCTCTCAAGGTCTCTTCTTGATCTTTCAATAAGATAGTCCATTTGCTTCCAATTTTTAACCCAAATTTCTCCCAAATTTTCAATGACATATGTCATTAAGTCCCAATGTCATTCATAAAAATTTCTATTACCATTTGACATTTATTTTTGCCACTATTCATCAATTGTTCTACCACTTGGGATTTTTCCTAGTCCAATAATTATCCCAAATTTTTAGAAATTTTCAATATAATCACATTTACAAATGAATTATGCCTGAAATGTCAATGAATGCATGTGCAAAAATCAATATTCATGTGTGTGTGTATGCTAATACTATGCATGAGCATGAAATGCAATTTCCTTAATCTCTCATTGATCTCACACGTACCAAATTTTATGGTTCCAACCTTTTTTATGGGAATGGGATGTTACAAAAATACCTAATAGAGAACAACCTTTTGACAAAGATTTAAGGGAATTCATTAGAGAAATGGAGGATATACGTATATACGGATTCTTTTCTTTGTGATTACGCTTTTAAACTTTTAATGTTTGTTTTGTTTTCCATATTTAGAAATTTAGTTTATTTAGTGTGTAGATTGGATGAACCCTAACTTGGGATGGGTACTATGATTTGATTCTTTATTTAATAAAATAGTATACTATATATATAAATTCAGGAATTTTAACACATAATTGAAACTTAAAAGGGGAATTATGATATAAAATAGAAGAATTGGAGTTGTTTCGGAGACAGATGCCCTTGTGAAGACATAGACACATGTATGAAGAGATCCACACTTGTGTTAGTAACATGCATGATCATACAGGGGATTGTAAATGTATAAAACCTTAAAGACATTGTTTTTTCCCATATAGAGAGAGGCACCCATGTAAGTAACATACACGACCATGTCCCTTACCCATGTACGCTCCAGTGAATGTGTAAAATGGCAATTTAAAAGTGTTTATGAGATATACTATCACTCATATGGTCAGGTGGCTAATTGTGCATACCAAGAAACCCTAGTCTTGGAATATAAAAGGTAATTATGATGAGGAAAAGAGGGAGAAGCTTCTAGAGTTAAAAACTATAGCCAAAGTTAGAGTATAGGACACGATTCTGAACCTAGGAGAAAGATACTTCAAGATATTTGATAGAGAACAACCTTTCATCAAAGATTTGATGGGACTTCATTAGAGAAAAGGAGGATATACATATATATGGATTCTTTTCTTTCTAATTATGCTTCGAAACTTTTAATGTTTGTTTTGTCTTCTATATTTAGGAATTAAATTTGTTTTGTATGTGGTTTGGATGAACCCTAACAGAGGATGGATACTATGATTTCATTCTTTATTTAATAAAATAATATAAGATATTTTTTAATTCAAGAAATTAAACACATAATTGAACCTTAAGGGGGGTTACGGCATAAAATAGAAGAATTGGAGTTTTTTTGGATAAAATATGCACATGTGAAGAGATAGACACACGTATGAAGAGATTCACACTTGTGTTAATAACATACATGACCGTTCAGGGGATTGTAAATGTATAAGGCGTTGAAGACAGGTTTTTTTTCCCATATGGAGATCGACACCTGATAGGTGTGCTTAGTCCATATTTTTTAATTTTTGGCATATGTTTCTTTCATAATTGTTGATTGTTGTTGTAGTTTAGGATTCATTTTGTATGTTTTCACTTTGTTGTTCCTTTATGTTTGATGTTAATTTAGGGTAACAATTGACTATTTTTTGTTTAGGTAGGAAGATGGAGCAATTTGGAGATTAAACTAGAGATTAAAAGGGAAAAGAAAAGAGGATTCCATTTGTGGCCAATTCTTATGATAGTGGGAATTATGCCCTACTCCCACAATCATGGGAATTACAATCCGAAACAATATGCAGGTCTTCATTAAAGATATGGTTTTCAGACTATAAAAGCGTAATTAGGCCTCCATCTTACGTGGAAATGAAATCCTTAAGTAGAAACATCATCCTTGAGTGAAGAACACATGTTTGGAGCCTTGAGGAAGGATTGAAGTCAAGGATCATCATCAAGATTGGGGAAATTAGCACATTAACACCAAAATTTCCAGATTTTGGCAAAGAAGAGAATGAGTCCTTTTAATCAATTTTTCTCAATTTTACTTCTATTCTTTGAAAAATGGTTTATTTGAATGTTGATGAAGTTATAGAGACTATGTTAAGATGATTTAGTTTTAGGGATTGCTTTTGAATTATTTTGTTAGAACTCCTATTTTATTAAATTGAATGAAGTTGTCTTTGATGATTGGTGATTTTATTTGTTATCTTACAATAAATTGAGAGAGTGAGTGAGATTAATTATGTAGGATTGTACAATGAGAGTTCTCAACCTATATATTTACAATTATCATGCCAATTAATTAGTTAAAAGAGAGATCTCAGTGAAGTCAGTTGATGACCTATAGGATAGTTTAATAACTAGTTAAATCAGTAGAGTCATTAGGTAGGTTAAGAGATAGTTCAATTGATATCCTTCAATTCATTTAGGGAAAATTTGTTACACCTTGAGAGAGGGTAATTAATACATTTAGAAATCTTAAGTGAGACACAATTTGATTAATAAAATAGGAGGGAGACAAAATTTGGAAAAAAGTAATCTCTAGTCTTTAGATTCTTGAATTCCAATTTTTTTACATTTTGGTATCGTCTATTGCTTTTTGTTAGTCTTTTAATTTTAATTTGATTTTTCAGATTATTATCATTAAACAATTTCATTTCCTAAACAAATTCTTATCTAAATTAAGTGGTGTCTGGGCATCAATCCATGTGGGACCGATATCCACTCTTTTTAACTATAAGTCATGACCAGTTCACTTGCAATTTTTAAGTGTAAAATGAGTAGATTGTGTTACACAATTACACTAAAAAAATTTTTGGTGTCGTTGCTGGGGATTGATTGTTTAACATCTTGTTTAATTTAGATTATATTGATTTAAGTGTTTTTGATACTTTTCCTTGTGTAATTGCAGGTGTATGAACACAATGAGCACATGAAGAACGAAAAAAGTGATCGAAAATGAATTTCCTGACATCAAGAGGCACGAAAGAGAATTGCGACGAGCAAGACGTCTTAACATTTCATAACAAGATATGGCTGAAGAAGGAGAGCAAGGAGGACTAGAGAGAACTCTGATGGATTTCATGAGGTCAGGGTTTGGTCCTCTAGGAGTGACGAGACCAGTAGTCCAAGAAAATAATTTTGATATAAAGCTAGTGCTACACAAGATTCTACAAAATAGTGCACAGTTCTACAGGGTATCCAACGAGGATTCGAATGCCCACATTGCAAATTTCTTGGAGATCTGCCATACATTCCTATTCAACGAAATATCCGACGATACGGTAAAGCTGAGACTATTTTGATTCACGTTAAAGGATTGGGCTAAAGCGTGGTACAAAGCATTGAATTTAGGCCAGATTACAACTTGGGAGTAGCTTGCCCAAGCATTCCTCATCAAGTATTTCCCATTAACAAAAATTATCAAGGAGAATACAAATTTCTAGCAAAACGATGGGGAATCTCTCTACGAAGCTTGGGAGAGATTTAAAGAACTTTAGAAAAACCATCCCCATCATAACCTGTGGAGAGAGTTCCTACTTCAGACATTCTACAATGGAGTGAATCCGAGCACAAGAGGAACGATCGATGCAGCAACTAGAGGTTCATTAATGAGGAAGATGGTGGAAGCAACTCATGATCTCTTGGAAGAGTTTGCAAGCAATAGCTGCATGTGGTCGAGTGAAAGGAACAAACAGGGGTAGAAGGAACAAAAAAGTATGATACATATTGACTCTATTATTGCCTGGCAAGCTCAAATCATGGTTCTTATAAGGCAGTTGAATAACATGCAAGGATCATGGTCCTCTGCTGTGAAGGCGATGCAAGTTCAATGTGAGTTGTGCGGGTATAACGACCACTACTCAGCGAAGTGTTTCTTATAGGGAGCTGGTGGTACTGAACAGATAAATTATATGGGTTAGCCATAGCAAAGTAATAAGCTGTACTCTAATACTTGTAACCCTAGATGGAAAAACCATCCAAATTTTTCTTGGAGTACTAACAATGTATATGGCTAAGCAAGATCACAAGGATCTTCGGGATTCCAGCAAGATTGAATTGGAGCGATGGAGATTAAGATGGACAAGATGATGGAAGTGTTAGGGTCCAAACTAGCAGCTCAAGAGGAAAATCATAAGAGGATGCTTGCAATCCAAGAGGAGAGTTAAAAGATGATAAAGGCCAAATTTGACTAAATCTTGAAGAGCCATGCCTCATTGATCCATAATTTGGAGGTTTAGGTAGGTCAACTTGCTAACACGTTATCTTCGCAAAATGCAGGTAGCCTACCGAGCAATACCAAGGTTAACCCAAAGGAAAGAATCATAGCCCTCACTCAAATAGAAGAAAAGAAAGTGAACATAAGGAAAAAGACAGAGTCAAGTGAAAAGGACAAACAGTTTTGGAAGTCTTTTCGAGCGAACCAGTAAGTGACCCAATTAGGGAACTTCAACTTGGACTTCCACATTCACTCAGCGGAAGTCATATTTAAGAGGAGCAACAAGGAATTCTAAGGAGGTTGAGCTAAGTAAGATGACAGATGTAATGAATCAACGTCAAACAAAGCTCATGTTAAAGGAATCGATGGAGAAAAAATCATCAAGTACACATCAAAAGAAAGTCCACACATAGCACAAAAGAAAGAAGACCCAGGGAATTTCTTCATTCCGTGTAGTATAAATGGGAACGAGATAGCTAGGAAATTTGTAGATTTAGGAGCTGGTATCAATATGATGCCCTACAAATTTTGTTAGAAGTTAGGTTTTGAAGAGCCAAAACCTACTAAAATATTGGTGAAAATGATCAACAGAATAATGCATCAGCCGAAGGGGATCGTCAGGAACGTGTATGTAACATCCCGTTTCCAGAGAACGGGTCGGACCAAAGAAACGGGTCCAGATGTGGTAAATTACCACATCACATG
>JANQBM010000009.1:11882863-11896729 GCA_025594535.1 Erythroxylum domingense | reverse complement strand
AACTAGCACAATCCCACTTAGTGGTTTTGTGTAGTCGTAAACTTATGGGAGTCTGTGAAGGAACTCCATGCCACTAGCGGGTTGGAAGGAGAAGCCTTTAGATAAGTGCACTTGACATCAGAATGGACCAAACAAAACCCACATAGCATGCATTTCATGATCTTGAATACTTGTTACCCAAAATGGTAAATTCTTAAAACTTGATCTTTTTTGGACACAAAATCCTTTCGGAAACATTTTCATGTTCATGTCACACTCATCAGCACAATAATTTTATGCAAAAACATAACACATTTTCAAAGCATTCACAAAGTTACAATGCATGTTCATGAAGTAGTTGAAACTGTTTATTTTGTTCATGTAAAAGAACTCTTTAATGGCCTATTTGCTTAATCATAAAACTGTAACCCACCTTAAGATCCTTGCTTGTTTAGGTATAATATTTACATAAGTCTTTCCTCTTGTTCCTCTTGCCTCTCTTGAACCCCTCAATGATTTCCTTCGTATAAGACACGACTCCCATTCAATAGAAATTTCGGATTTGAATAAACCCATAAGGCACATTCACTAAAATAGATCCTAGGATACTTAAACCCATATATTTTTTAAGCTCTTTAAACCAAAAACCCTTCAAAAATCCAAAAGATTTAACATTAACATACCTCGAATCTTCACCAAACAATGAGATTCTTAGCTCTACAGAAGGCTCTTCCCTTCCTCTTTCTTCTTCCCTTCTTGAGCAAACTCAAAATCTCTCTTTAAGACTAAGAGAGATCATGACCTAGTTTAAAGCTCTATTCTTTTACCCCACCGAAATTTTTCTTCTTTTTGTCTCTCTTCTTCATGTTTTTGTCTTCTTATTTACAAGAAAATATTTTTCCTCTTCCCATTCTACCCTTAAGGAGTGTTAAAAGTCCAATTTGCCTTTCCTTTAATGCCTTAATGCTTCTAACTTTAGTCATCTACCCAAAATACCTTTATGCATTCTTAATTCTTCAACTTACTCTTCCAATTCCCAGCAATACATGAAATAAATCCTCCTAAACTTGACTTAATTATTAAACTCCAATGAAAACATATAATTTATCCAACAAGATCACCAAAATCATTCAATTTATGCTTGCTAAAAGGTTCGCGGTCTAACAGTATTCTCAGTTCTGGTCCTTCCTCTAATTCCATATTGTACTTCCAACATCTCCGGGCAATCTTTAATCTGATGCTCATATGAGCTACATCAAAAATATGCTCCTGATATTCGCCAGCACTCACCGCCATGCTTTTTACCACAATGTTCACATTCAGGAAATTGGTATGACTGACTGGTAGACATTTTTCCTCTGCCTCTCGCAGACTGAACTATTCTAGCTCTCCCTCGGGATTCAGATTGTCTCGATCTAGACTGAAATCGCGATGATCTGTTCTGTTGCTTTCTAAAACTTTTGCCAGAATTAGCCAGCGATTCATCCTGCTTCTTAGTTCTAACCTCCTATTTGTTTCTAGCCTGACTATCTTTCAACAATTGCTCAATTCTAATCGAGGCTGCTCGAAATTCTGTAAAACTATTCAAGTTAGAAATGTTGAGTCTCATTCTGATCTCCATACTCAGCCCATCCTCAAACCGTCTACATTTTTCTTCTTCAGTTGGGACCTGTATAGTCGCATACCCCATTAACTTTTAAATTTTGTCTCATACTCAGCCACTGAGAGTCTGACTTGCTTCAGGTCCAAAAATTCTTTCATCTTCCGATCCATGTAAATCTTCGGCATGTAATTCTCTGAATACTCTTAGGAAATCCTCCCAGGTTAAACTACAAGGTCTGGTGGTACTATCGGGAACAATTTTCCACCACTAATACGCGGGACCTTGCAGGAGTGAGACAGCATAATCAAATTTTTCATCTATTCGAACACTCTTTCAGTTAGCTCAAGCCACCCTTCTGCTTCAGCCGGGTCTGTAGTTCCGTAGAAGTTTATAGCTCCCTGCTTTCTTAGCTTATCATATCTTCTTTCTCGCCTTACGGGAATTCTCGGAGGCATCTGAGCAAACTCAAGTACAGGAGACTCTACATTGACTCCTACAGAATCCCTGTTAACTGACTCTACGTCACGAACTCCTATGGAAGATGACCTATAATAACCAAGAAAAGTGTGATCATTATCGGGATGTCTCTCTATTTAGCATATCTCAGCTCATATTCGGCCCTAAAGATGCCAAACCATGCTCTGATACCAAAAATGCAACATCTCACTATCATAGGGTACATACCCAAGCTTTTGGGAACATAACCTACGATAATACTATGTCGGAGCAATAACGAACCTAACTTACACATGGCATCATCTAACATACTCGAAAATCATCATCAAATTTTCTCTTAAAACATTCACTTCATTTATTTATAAAATTTACACTGTTTCCATCAACAAATATTTACAGACCCTGATACAGATTCTAGCAAAACTATAAAATAGCAAAAACTATCTTTCTTTAGGAGTCAGCTGACAGACCTCTGAGCCATTTCTCTATCCAACAGAAACTTTAAATCTTGATTAAAGCTTAGGTCTCCTGTCTCGTACTTGAAAGCCATAGTACAATTTTTGATGAGTTTTGCAAACTCAGTGAGTCAACCATCATAGATGAATTCACCGGACTACATAAACATAACATATATCATATCTCACAGTTATTCAATCAAACAGATAAACATTTATTCAGAAAATAACATAACATGAGATCATTCATTTCAACGTGCATATCATTCAAGATGTTTCATACGTATTTGCATGGGACATGCATAAGACTCGTATTCGTTCTTATTCTTGTGACTGAGTGCCTTTCACACACATATACAAAGTTTTGGCCCATAGGGCTCAATCGGAACAAATTCACGGAGCATAGCTCGACGTGCCGAACTTATAGATCACGAAGCAAAGCTCTATATGGAAGCACTTCTAACTGGCATCTCAAGTCACAACGCCTTTATTTGAGCATGCATTTTATGAAATGCATCAAATACTGAATAGATCATACACAAAATCTTATGCAAATGATCAGATGATGTTTTCATAATCATCGGACCTCAGTCCGGCATTCAACTATCGTTGAGAATAGAATCATTTGAAATCACAACAATCAGACACTTCTAATACGTGATCGCAGAACAAACTCCTCAGACCTCATGTCTGGAATTCAGAACCAGCACACAAAGTTCAATAATATTGGAAGTTAACAAATTGAATACATACAATCAAATAATCCCAGGAATTCATCTAGGTTGACTCACAGTACACTCCCAGAAGCTATTTCATGGATGGTCCGACAATGTCTGACTGTCGTCTGCTGTGCTCCTCTAAAACAGACAGAACACATTCATAATTATCACCTTTTATACAAATGTATCAAAAATATCAAAGGATAGAAAATGTGCACGATGCATGTTCAATGGCAATTCCAGGGTTTCTTCATAACTTCTCTCTCTCTTATCAAAACTTATTGAAAACCCTTAACCTCATGCTTCGGTTCTTATTGGCCTGTTTCCATGGCACTCTTTTAGGTCTCACATAAACTTAGGTGAGGGTGCAATGGATATAAGTTTATTTACAGAAGATGAATCTTTACAGAAGAAGATGAGTTACAGAAGAAGATGATTTATAAAAGAAGATGACGTCACCCAGAGGAAGCTGACGTCATCATAGAAGAAGTTTTCCTATTAGCATAACCTTTTCCAAAGATATCGAATTCGATTGTTCTTTACATGATTTGAAAGAGGGTATCAAAATATACAAATTTCATGAAGACCTAAAAGACCAATTTTACCTTCTGGAGGGTAAAAAATAAGGTAGAAGATATACAATGAGCAGTGACCCAGAAGAAGTTTAGGAACAGTAACACAGAAGATATTTTATAATTACCATAACTTTCTCTATATATATCGGATCAAGATGTTCTTTATATGGATGGAAATAAGATTTCAATATCTACAACTTTTATGAGACCTAAAAGGCCAGTTCTATCTTTTTAAGGATCAAAAATAGAATAGAAGATAGGCATAGATGAAATAGAAGAAGCAAAACATAAAAGGAGTTCATGAACATTAACACAGAGGAAGTTCATGAACAGTAACACAGAAGAGGTT
The DNA here is from genome assembly GCA_025594535.1 of Erythroxylum domingense. Classification (NCBI taxonomy): domain Eukaryota; kingdom Viridiplantae; phylum Streptophyta; class Magnoliopsida; order Malpighiales; family Erythroxylaceae; genus Erythroxylum; species Erythroxylum domingense. The sequence goes on along the minus strand of JANQBM010000009.1, from coordinate 11,892,593 downwards.
TATGAACAGTAACACAGAGGCAGTTCATGAACAGTAATAGAGACAAAGTTCATGAACAGTAACACAGAGGAAGTTCATGAACATTAACACAGATGAAGTTCATGAACAGTAACATAGAGGAAGTTTCGGCCACTTAGGTAGAAAGTAGACGAATGCAAGAAGAAAAAGAAGCAATACACAGACGAAGCAAAAGACAGACGAAGCAAAAGACAGATGAAGCAAAAAGATAGATGAATCAAAGATAGAGGAAACCAAAACACAGACGAAGCAATACAGAAGAAGTTTGTTTACCGAGGAATCGAAACACAGACGAAGCTGGTTTATAGAGGACTACATCTTGACAGACGATGCATCCTTATAGAAGGAGGTAACTTACAGAAGAAGATAGCTTACAGAAGAGAATGACTCATAGAGGATCCATCTTTATAGACGATGCATTCTTACAGAGGAAGATGACGTTACCCAGAGGAAGCTAACGTCATCACAGAGGATACGTCTTCACAGACGATACAGAAGACAGAAGGAGCAGAACATCTCATCTTTCGTGCCTATAAGAATTCTATACATCACTTCCATTGCTATTATATCTCCAAGAATGAAGATGACTCCCTTTTTAGCTCCAAAGCACCACACAATTCAAAAGGCCAAAACTCACATAAATACCAAAATCGCAGACTACTATTCATGCTTGCATGTTCTTTCTGTATTTTTTTTCAATTCAACCAACATCCAAAACCCTCATATCTATTCTCTACACTGTGAACTTTTTCATGCAGATATATATATCCAACATGCACATGCTTATTTATACAATAAAGCAGCATCACAATCACTTACTTGCTTAACAAGGACTATAACACTGAAAGTGGAAGTTAACACCACAAAAAGCTACTAAAGTGCTATTCGGTGATGAAGATTATGGTAGAGAATCGCAATGTGGAGTATTTTAGTAAAGGATGAAAACTATGGTAGATTCTTCCTAACTTAAACAATATAATACGTGAGTCTATTCCATATCCCTTACGTGTACTATTTATCTCCACTGACTCACCATTTGTCGTAATTACAAACTGTAGTGGATTCTTCCTAACTTAAACAATATAATACGTGGGTCTATTCCATGTCCCTCACGTGTGCTATTTGTCTCCACTGACTCAGCATTTGTCATAATCACAATTTGTCGTATGTAATTCCATTTACCTGGATATGCTAATGAAAGCATGTACAATATGAATGTGCCAAAACAATATGTAAGTAACAAGTAACTTATGTCTAATGTGCATTTATCTTAAATCATATAAGTGTCTCATAAGTAACTGTTATAGCTGTATAGGTAGTTAACAGGATGTTTCAAATTCGGTGGTGATTAATTTGATTCCTTGTGTTTTGATTTACAATTTAATTTTCAATCAATGCATATTCATGAATTCACTTTTCTGTTTAGTTTTATTTTCTTTTTAATAATCCTTTTAGGCCTAGAGTTACATTAATTCACTAACTCCTTGGGGGATCAACAACTTTAATACTACAAGTTTACGAGCTGTATACTTGTGGATATTGGGGATTTTATTATAAGTAAAACTTTCTCAACAAATACAATTATCCATACATGAATACCCAAATTGATTAATCAAAGGATAACCTAAACAATCCTGAGAGAGAGATTCAACGTTAAAAAAGATAAGATAAACTTAACTATGCACTCTAGGCGTCAATTTCACTTTTGAAATGGTGTCAGGAAATTAGCCTTGCATCTTCTAGATGTATTGGATCAATAGCTGTTCACTGATTTGATGGTATGAGAAACTAGCACATATCCTCTTAAATGCTCCTAGTACTCATATAATATCTCCCCATGATGTTGTCAGATTGCATATATCTCTTTCCTAATATTCGTAGCTCGAGAAGCAGGGAAGTACTTCTCTAAAAAAAGTCTTTGTATCTCATTACAAGTGGTAATTGATCTAGATGGAAAGTAATAAAGTCAATCCTTGGCGGTGTCTCCCAACAAGGATGGGAATGCTCTCAACTTGATCTGCTCTTCTTGTATCCCAGCTGGCTTTATGTTAGAACACACTACATGCAAATCCTTAAGATGCTTGTGAGGATCTTCATATGGAATACCACAAAAAGTAGGAAAAAGATGAATTAGACTGGATTTAAGCTCAAAAGCAACATCAATAGTAGGAAAATCAATGTATGAACATTGATGATTAAATCAAGAGTAGCTAACTACCTAAGAGTGCAATCATTGTTTTGATTTCCCATGTTAGAATCAATTTCAAAAATGAAATCACTAGAGGAATTAGAAAGCAAATCTAAAACAATTTGAATTCCTGGTGATGAATAAAGTTTCCTTTCAGATGATGACAAATCCTTGGAACTTTTTGCTACTTGTCTTCTCCATATACTTATCATTCTTTCAAGTTCTTGATCAAATTTTAGTTCGCTAGAGTGAGAAGATTTTGTTATACATTGTAACTAACCAAATAAGAAAAGAAGTTAATCAAAAATAAAATTAAAAAAACAAATAAAATTTAAAAAGCAAAAGATGTTAATCCTTGACAATTGCGCCAAAATTGGTAGTAGCTCGTCGTAACATTACACAAAATAAACTAGACCTACAACTATAATAGCGGTGAGTCTAGGTGGATCCCACAGAGATTAAATCTGATAACTTTCCTAAATTATGCCTATATGTAAAATAAGGGGTTGGTTTTATGCAAATTAGCAAACAAAATAAAATTGAATCTATAAAAACAACTCAAATTAAAAAAAAGAGTAGATAAATTGATTAATGATTTGAAATATGGTTCTTTGGTTTAATCTCAGCCTAAGCACAATTTCACATATGTTATTGAATTATCATCTTCACACCTCTCTTTAGACTATTGATTGTGAATTAATAACAAGCTCTGTTAATCCTAGTTTTTCCTTAAACTGTAGTTAATTAAGGAGAGCTCGTTAATTAACCCTAACTATTGGGGAACTTAGAACAAGCTCTCTAAGTTTATCTAGACAGTCGCATTACAATTGAGAAAAATAGACCTATCTAAGCAATAATCACACAAGCTTAAATTATTTAACTTATGCTACATTATCCCTAACGATTTAACACTGTTAGTTGCCACATACAACCTTTAACACGACTATTATATATCGCATTCAAGTTCTAGCAATGGGTTTTCATGAAAAATGATTAGTAGAGCATCAAAGGAATTCTTACACAATACCAAATCATTAATCTCAAGATAACGTAAGCATTCTAAAAAAGGAGAAAGAAAATGATACACAATGATGTATGCTTAAATGTGCTCCTCGGCATCGATTGCACCTCCGAACCAGCGTCAGGTGGGTTAGCCCTTCATCTTTTCCATCAAGCTCCAAAAAATAGCCAAGAATGTCTCCATCATTATTAAAAACTGACCAGAAATAAAAAAGAATAAGGTCTTGTCATTGTTTTACACACTTTCCATTTGTAATCTCCAAGACTCCCCTTCTTAAAGAATGAAGATGAATAAATAAAGAAGGATCAGATTTGTCCATGTCATGTGGTCTTGAATAGAAAATCAAAGCAAAGTTAGGACATACATGTCATGATGGTCATATATAAACAAAAAACAATGAGACTAATATGGATATGTTAGTTTATAAAGGCTTAAATTCTCACTAGCTTGTGTCTACCAGTAGTTACTACTTTTATAAAGATAATGCATATTGACCAATCACAAGAGCAAAAGTATATGCTTAAGTTGTCGTAGATTCTTCTAGTCAATTCACTCTCTAATTATGACTATATAGTCTTAAAAACAATGGAAAAAGAGAAAAATGTTTGATTGTTTATTTTGAAAACGCCTAAGAAGCCACATAAGCAACAATTAAGCTTAAAAATGTGTATAATAGTTAAGATACCAACCCCTACATTTAAAACTTACATTGTCCCTAATGTAACATCAAATGTAAGAAATGGAGTATTTAACGAGAATAGAAAATATGAGAATGAACATAAAGAGAAATCAACTTCCTTTAGGTTGCCTCCCAAGTAGCACCTTTGTTTATTATTGTTGGCTTGACTCTATATTGCTCTCATCAAATTACAAAATTTTGATCTCCAGGAATCACAATGTTGGCATTTTCCATTTGACCTTCATCAGAATAAGGCTTGAGTTGATGACCACTTACATGCAATGTCTTTCCTGTTTTTAAACTTTTAATCTCTATTGCAACATAAGGAAGAACATTAGTTATCACAAAGGGATCGACACAATAAGGATGACATTTATACAGAAACAATTTATGTTTAGCACAATAAAGAAATACGTTTTGACTAGTGATAAAGATTTTAGATGAGAGATTAAAAGCTTTGGTCTTCTCTTTTGTTGAAATTGCTTCTTATTTATTTGTATGCTTCTGCTTACAATCTTCCTATATTGCAAGGTCAATCACATTAATGTAAAAACAAAATGGTCATTATGGGAGTCTTATTAACATCAAAAATATTGAAATGAGTAACTTCCCCATCAATCTATCTTAGTTTGATCGTGTTCAGAAACGTCCTCCCTAGTAAGATAGGTATTGGGTTATAGAAAGTTTCATCATTCATGTCAATCACATAAAAGTTAGTAGGAAATATTAGCTTATTTACCTTTACAGACACATCATATTAGCTCATTTACCTTTACAAACACATTCTTAATCATCCTATCTACGTAAGCATTAGACCAATCAACCAATTATATAATAACACTAGTTTCTTTTAATGGCCTTAAGTTTAAAGAAGCATATATGGAATGAGGCATAACATTAGTCGATGCTCCTAAATCTAACATGGCCTATTTAATCATGGTGTTACCAATCTTGTAAGAAAGAGTAAACATAACTAGGTATTTACACTTAGGAGGTATATTTTTGTTAAAAACTGCAGAAATAGTTTCACTTATCCTAATCATTTCATTACCTCTTAACTTTCTCTTGTTCGTACACAATTCCTTGAGGAATTTCACATACTCGACACTTGTTTGATCGCTTCTAAGAGTGGGATATTCACCTCAACCTTCTGAAAGGTCTCCCAGATCTCTTTGTCCTTATCCTCCTTATTTAACTTTACTAACCTACTTGGAAATGGTGGAGGATTAGTCTTTTTAACAATTGGGGATTCGACATTTACCTTTAAGGTTGATGGTATATCCCTTTATTCTTTAAGCTCTTCTCAATGTCTTCTTCATTAGCCATCATTTGAGTAATTCTTTTAGGGTCGGTCCTCAATCTTCCTACCACTCCTCAAGGTGATTGCACTAACATTCTTCATATTTTTCTCTGGTTGTGATGACATTTTTCCTACTTTTTTGGCTTGTAAACAGTTCATTGCCACTACCATCTGGCTCATCTGGTTCTCCAAATTATGAATGCTAGAACTCACCTTCCGAAGTTTAGATATAGTCTCCTACTTAAATTATTACGCACCATGTTGAAACTATTGTACACTTTATTGAATTTGTTACATACCCTATTGAAGTTGAACATTGTTACTAGTAAAAGTATTAATCAAGTCTTCTAGAGATGTACCAAAACTGGAAGAAGAGACTTGTGGCCTATTCTAAAAGTAATTTTGTTCAAGTTGGGATGATCCCTCTAGCTTGGGTTATACATCTAGGAGAATGGGTCATACTGTTTAGGAAAATTCCCTCCTACAGCATTCATATATTCCATATTTCCCTCTTGCAATGTTGGACACTCATCAGTCTGATGGCTTGTTTTTACACATATTCCACATGCCTTTACCTGTGCCTGTCCAATTATAAGTTTTCTAACAAAAGATGTTAGCTTATCTAAACATTGTTTGATGGATGAAGTATTTACCTTGTTTACATGGCAAACATCATTACAAGTGCTAAATTGTTAAGTATTAGTGCTCATTCACTCAATTAAGATTCTATCTTCAGTGGGAGTCTTCTCACACAGTGCCCCACCACTTGTCTCATCATCTAAACTTCTCTCCACTGGTAGCAATCCTTTATAGAAATACTGGATAAGAAGTTACTCGAAAATGTTGTGGTGTGGACAATTAGCATATAGCTTCTTAAAGCGTTCCCAACATTTATAAAGGGACTCTCCATTATGTTGCTTTATGTCACAGATTTCCTTCCGTATACTCGCTATCTTCGAAGCTGGAAAATATTTTTCAAAAAATAGCCTCTTCATCTTTATTGCATCTTTCAGTAAAAATAGGCAAGCCCTCAACATGATTCGCTCATCTGTCACCTTGGAGGCTTTATACTCAGACATACCACATTGAGCTCCTTGAGATGCTTATGTATATCCTCACTTGCAAGACCATGAAAATTAGGTAACAAATGTACTTATCCAAACCTAAGTTTAAAAGTAACATGCTCAGCAAAATTAGGAAACATAATGCATAAAGGCCTTTGGGTTGAGTCTGGTGCAACCAACTCCCTTAGTGTTTTTGGATTTGCCATTGTTTCTTCGAATTCAAGTTTTGGTCCTACTTTTGGAGTTGTTCAGGCTTCCCTTTGTAATCTTCGCAGCATCCTTTAGATCTTTGGATCAAATTGTACAGGTTCTTTATGAGGAGATCTGTTCATTACCATACACCAACACTAACAAACTAATAAAAATTAACACATAACAAAAAGAAACGATTATAAAACAAATATATACATAAAACACCAATTAAAATCAGAAAGGAAAATTAAAGCACAACAATCCCTGACAACACCAAATTTGACAATGCGTGTCGAGCGTATTACAAAAATTACCTAACTTTGCACACTAAAAATTTGTAGATGTGGTGAGGCGGGATCGTATCCAAAAGGAATGTTTAGTTAATTTCATAATAAAAAATAATAGTAAAGAAATAAAAAGGGAGGTTTTGATTTGATGCAATTAAGAAAATAAAGTAAACTTAAACCAATGAGAACAAATTATAGAAAACAGTCGAAAGTGATAAAATTGTTGAATATGTGTAAAATCTGGTTCTCGGATCAATCTCGGCTAAACACAATTAAACATTTCCCATTGTTATAATGTTTTCACACCTCTCCTATAACTATTAATCATAGAATATCAACAAGTTCTGCTAATCCCAATTTTCCATTAGGTCGTGTTTAATTAAGATTAGCTCTTTGATTAAACCTTACTACTGAATAACCTAGAATACACTTTCTAGATTCTATTAGGCAGCCACATTACAAAGTGCAAAACAAACCAATCTATGCAACAACCACATAAGCTCGGGTTATTAAACCTATGTTATGTTATCCCTAATGATTTTAACGTCAAATGAATCCAAATACAATGATTAAAGATTGTATTATTAATTCTAGCAATGGGTTCATACATAAACAATCTAACAATAACGAGAATACCGATAGTTATAGGTAGCATAATATTTTAGTGGGTAGTTTAGTATGTGTTTAGTTGTTAAAATGAATGATTGGTGCTTGTTTAGGATAGGATTATGTTATTTAGTTAGATATTTGTATTTTGAGTGTTCTATGAGTTAGAGCATGTTATTGAGCTTAAATTTTGCGTATTTGAGGCACTTTGATGCATTTTTTAGTGTTTCAGATCAAATATAGAAGAACGAAGAGAATTTAGAGGAAAACTGAAGCAAGGCCCAGGGCCACGATTGTGACAGAAGCCTAGTGGTCATTTGCCACGATCATGACAGAGAGCAAAAATTGAGTGCCATGATTGTAGCCTGTGTGACAACAAACGCAGATCAGCTTCTAAAATGTGACATTTCAAGGGATATTTCAAACTTTTGGGCTTGGGTAAACCCTAATGTTTTCCCTAAATGGAAAATATATATAAAGAAAAAAATGTAGACCTAAAACAGAACTCCATTTCCACCACTTTGAGAAAGATCCAAGGGAGAGAAAGAAGAAGAGAGTAGGAGGAGAAAGGAAGAAGGAGAAGAAAGGTCGTAGTGCTGCTATCTTCCCAATCTATTCCTACCTTTCCAAGTAACATTTCATTTCATCTTTATTGTTCTTTCTTTTGAATGTATAAGATGCATTTGATAGTGCTAGATTTGAGTTTGATGATGATGTTCTAAACTTCTTTAGGGATTTGCTTTTGAATCAATGTTAATATGATTTCTTTTGATGTTAATACATTGGTTATTGTGATAATTTGATGTATTTTCATGCTTTAGTAACAAATCGAGAGAGTGAACCGATAGAAAACAATTAGATTAGGTAATGATAGTTAAACATTCTAATAGATCACACAAATAATCAAATCAGGAATTTATACAAAGAAAGATCTTATGTGAGGAAATGATAGTCTATTAGAGGACTTAAGCTCTGGTTAGAGTCGTGGGGTTTTTGTCAGTTAAGAGATAGCAAATTCCATAACCCAATTAGGGTTTAATGATTATAACTCAAGAGAGAGTAATCCACCCTTCAAAATTCTAAGATTGATACCGTATTAACTCAAAAGTAATCATGTTAGCGTTTGAAGATAGGATAAATCCCCCCTCTCATAATCAGCTAATCTTCCTTATGTGATTTTCATTATTAATTTGGTGGTGATTAATTTGATTCCTTATGTTTTGATTTACAATTTAATTTTCAATCAATGCATATTCATGAATTCACTTTTCTTTTTATTTTTTATTTTTTTAATAATCCTTTTAGGCCTAGAGTTACATTAATTCACCAACTCCTTGGGGGATCGACACCTTTAATATTACAAGTTTACGATTTGTATACTTGTGGATATTGAGGGTTTATTATAAGTAAAACTTTCTCAAAAAATACAATTATCCATACATGAATACCTAAATCGATTAATCAAAAGATAACCCAAACAATCCTAAGAGAGAGATTCAACATTAAAAAAGATAAGATAAGCTTAACCATACACTCTAGGCGTCGATTTCACTTTTGAAATGGTGTTAGGAAGTTAGCCTTGCATCTTCTACATGAATCTCTGAGAAATAGCTCTTTATTACCTCTTATGGCACCAAAACCTAGAAAATGATTAATAGGTTTTTGTTGTCATAACATTTTCCATTTATAGCTAAAACTAGGTTTTTCAAAGATAGGTGTAAAAAATTCAAAGGCGTAACTTGAAGTGTCATGGTTATAAGTGTGAGTCATGGGTGTGACACTCCATGTCATGACCATATAAGAGTGTCACAAGCATAGCAAACTTGTCATGGGCATGAGAAGAGTCTCACGATTATGACTTAGCCGTGAGATGCATCTTATGGGCATGACTTTGCCATTCTTCATTCCTTTTTGCACTTTCTTATCTCCTCTTGTCTAATCCTTCTTCTTCTTGTTCCATGAAGACAATTGAGTGTGAATCTTAAAAAGATGGCTTAACAAGTATGCTTTCAGCTCATTTTAGCTATTATGCTTCCAAATTGTACCTAAAATCAAATATAAACTAAAGTGAGTGTTTTAAACATTTCAAAGCATTAATCTCTAACTGCCTGTTTGGTTGAAAGAATGGAATAGATAAGGAATAGAATGATTATTCTTAGGAATAGAAAAGATGAGGAATAGAATGAAATGAGTATTACTTTGTTTGGTTTACAATTAAAGAAATTCTATGTCAATGTTTGGTTTAAAAATATAAACTTGGATTGACAAAAGAATAGCCAACAAAAAGACCAAAATATCCTTATTATTATTATTATTATTATTATTATTATTATTATTATTATTATTATTGTTGTTGTTGTTGTTGTTGTTGTTGT
>JANQBM010000009.1:11869398-11882763 GCA_025594535.1 Erythroxylum domingense | reverse complement strand
TCTTATTGGTCCATGAGTTAACTTTAGGAAAATTGCATATTGGTCCTTCTTCTTCCTTTAATTCCCACATTTGCCTACGATATTATTAATTAATTTCATTCCCCTATGACTTAATTTTATAGTGATATAAATTTCATTCAATTTGGTTAATTATATCAGGAGTTATATCCCAAAAACCATAGGCTATTTGAAAACAAGGATAGCAGCCAGAATTCAACTTCAAACCAGAATTAAAAAATCTTAGAGGTAGAATCAGATTTAGGTTCCTTCATGAAAGTTGTATGTAAATGTATCTTGTTTCATTTGAACTTAAAATCATCCAATTTTAATGTCTACATCTCAAGATATGGCTGAATTACCGAAGTTTGTTCAATAGTCAAACCAGAATTAGCATATAACCATCATTTTTCCATCATTCAATTCTCACCATCTTAACACGTACTCATGCCAATTCAAATCTCATAACAATTTTATTAATACATACTATCAAGTCCAAAACTCCCTCACATGTTTAATTTCGAATTCCAACTCCAAAAAACAAGCTAATCATATGTGTATTGTCATAAATATGTAACATTTCATCTAGGGTATATTTTGGGGCCTTACAATGAGGGTTACACATAAACAAAAGACGATGATATTGATATGGATGTGTTAGTCTATAAAGGCTCAAACTCTCACTAGCTTATGTCTACCACTGGTCACTACTATTTTAAAGATAATGTATATTGACCAATCACAAGAGTAAAAGTACATGATCAAGTTTCCACGAATTTTTGTACTCAATTCACTCTTTAATAATGACTATATAGTCTTAAGAGCAATAAAAAAAGAGAAAATGTTTATTTGTTTGTTTGATTTTGAAAACACCTAAGATGCCACATAAGTAACAATTAAGTTTTAAAATGTGTATAACAACTAAGATCCCACTACCACACTTAAAACTTACATTGCCCCCTATGTAACATCAAATGTAAGAAATGGAACATTTGACGAAAACAACAAATGTGACAATGTAAATAAAAATAATCAACTTCCCTTGGGTTGCCTCCTAAGTAGCACCTTTGTTTATTGTCGTTGGCTCGACTCTATATTACTCTCATCAAGTTACAAAATTTTGATCTCCAGGAATCATAACTTTGGTATTTTCCATTTAACCTTCATCAGAATAAGGCTTCAATTGATGACCACTTACATGCAATGTCTTCCCTGTTTTTAAACTTTTAATCTCTACTACACCATAAGGAAGAACATTAGTTATCATAAAAGAATCAACCCAGTAAGGAAAACATTTATGCAGAAAAACTTATATTTAGCATAATGGAAAAGTACGTTTTGACCAATGACAAAGCTTTTCAACAAAATGACAAAGCTTTTCAACAAGACATTAAAAGCTTTGGTCTTCTCTTTTGTTGAAACTGCTTCTTGTTTATTTGTATGCTTTTGCTTACAATTTTCCTGTACTAAAAGATCAATCATATTAATTGCAAAAATAGAGTGATTTTTATAGGAGTGCTTATTAACATTAAAAATATTGAAACGAGTAACTTCCCCATTGAATTCCATTACGAAGGTACCATTTAAACATCTATCTTAGTTTAGGTCGTGTTGAGAAATAGCCTCTTTAGTAAGATAGGTACTGATTTATAGGAAGTTTCATCATTCATGTCAATCACATAAAAGTTAGCAAGAAATATTAGTTCTTTTACCTGCATAAGCACATACTTAATCACCCCATCTAGGTAAGTATTAAAATGATCAGCCAATTGTATGGTAACATTAGTTTCTTTTAATGATCCTAAATTTAAAGAAGCATACATGGAACATGGCATAACATTAATCAATTCTCCTATATCTAACATGGCTTGTTTAATCTTAGTGTTACCAATTTTGCAAGGAATAGTAAACATGTCTGGGTCCTTACACTTAAGAGGTATTTTCTTTTTGAAAAATGCAAAAATAGTTTCACTCATCCTAATCATTTCATTACCTTTTAACTTTCACTTGTTTGTACATAATTCCTTGATGAATTTCGCTTACCTCGACACTTGCTTGATCACTTCTAATAGTGGAATATTCACCTCAACCTTCCGAAAGGTCTCCCAGATCTCTTTATCCTTATCCTCCTTATTTAAATTTGTTAACTTGTCAGGAAAATGAGGAGGATTATTCTTTTCAACAATTGGGAATTCAACATTTACCTTTGATCTTGATGGTATATCTCTTTCTTCTTTAAACTCCCTCTTAATATCTTCTTCATTAGGTATCCTTTGAGTAATTCTTTTAAGGTCCTCAAGCTTCCTACCACTCCTCAAGATGACTGCACTAACATTCTTCATATTTGTCTCAAGTTGGGATGCCAATTTTCCTCCTCTTTAGGCTTCTAGATGGTTTATCACCATCACCATTTGGCTCACCTGGTTCTCCAAATTATGAATGCTAGAATTCACCTCCTAAAATATAGATATGATTTCTTACTGAAACTATTGTACACCCTGTTAAAGCTGCTATACACTCTATTGAAGTTGAATATTACTAGTAGTAAAAGTATGGATCAAGTCTTCCAAAGATGAACTCGAACTGGAAAAGGAGGCTTGTGGACAATTTTGGAAGTAATTTTGTTGCCTATTCCCCCTGTAATTCAAGTTGGGATGATCCCTCCAGCCTGGGTTATACGTATGGGCGTACAAGTTGTACTGGTTAGGAAAATTCCCTCCTACAGCATTTACATATTTTATACTTCCCTCTTGTAATGTTGGGCACTCATCCGTTGGATGGCTTGTGTTTTCACATATTCTATATGCCTTTACCTGTGCCTATTTGACTATAAGTTCCCTAATAAAAGACGTTATCATTTAAATGATGTTTGATGGATGAAGTACTTACCTTGTTTATATAGAAAACATCGTTTCGATTCCTCAATTGTTAAGTATTAACGACCATTAAATTAATTAAATAAGAGCCTCCATAGTAGTCTTTTCTTATAATGCTCCACCACTTACTACATTGACTAAACTCCTCTCCATTGGTAACAATCCCTTGTAAAAATATTGTATAAGAGTTGTTCAGGTATGTTGTGATGGGGACAACTAGTATGTAACTTCTTAAAGAACTCCTAGTACTCATAAAAGGACTCTCCATTATGTTACTTTATGCCACATATTTCCTTTAGTATAGTCGATGTTAGAAAATACTTTTCCAAAAATAGCCTCTTCATCTCTATCTAAGTGTTCACACTCCTAGCAGGCAGATCAAATAACCAATCCTTAGCTATATCTTTTAGTGAGAATGGGAAAGCCCTCAACATGATTTGCTTATCTATCACCCTTGGAGGCTTTATACTCAGATATACCACATCGAGCTCCTTGAGAAGCTTATGCGCATCCTCACCTATAAGACCATGAATATTAAACAATGAATTTATTAATCCAAACTTATGTCCAAATGTAACATGCTTAGTAAAATTAGGAAATGTAATGCATAAAGGCCTTAGGTTAAGTCTAGTACAACCAACTCGCTTAGCGTTCTTAAGTTTGCCATTGTTTCTTTGAATTTGAGTTCTTGTTATATGTCTGAAGTTGTTCTTGCTTCCCTTCTTAACCTCCATAATGTCTTCTCGATCTTTCAATTAAATTGTATATGTTCTTTATGAGGAGGTCTTGTCACTACCATATACCAACACCAACAAACGTATAAAAATTAACAAATAACTAAAAGAAATGATTATAAATAGATATATAAACAAAAAACCTATTAAAATCAAATAAAAATTAAAGCACCACAATCCCTGGTAATGGTGTCAAATTTTGATAGTGCGTGTCAAGTGAACCATAAAATTTACTTAACTTTGCAAACTAAAAATTTGTAGCTATGGTGAGTCGGGATCGTATCCATAAGGAATGCTCAGTTAATTTTTGCAATGACAATAATTAATGTTAAGGAAATAAAAGGGGATTTTGGGTTGATGTGATTTAGAAAACAAAGTAAACTTAACTAACACGAAAAGATTATAGAAAATAGTCAAAAGTGCTAAACGTGATGAATATATGTAAAATCCAATTTTTGGATCAGTCTCAGCCTACACGTAATTAAACATATTTCATTATTATAATGTTTCATACCTCTCTTAGAACTATTGATCGTAGGTTAACAATAAGCTTTGATAAACCTAATTTTCCTTTAGGTTATGATTAATTAAGATAAGCTCTCTAGGTTAAGCTAGTTTATTTTATCTCTAATGATTTGAAACCATTAGTAGCTACAAATGAATCTCAAGCATAATGATTACATATTATATTAAAGATTCTAGCAATGGTTTCGTACATAAAAAATCTATCGAGAACGAGACTAACAATCATTCATACATGAAACTCCGGATCTATAAGCATAGGATAACATAATCAATCCATGTAGAGAGATTAAACATTAAACAATGAGAAGATATGCTTAACCGTGACTTTAGGCATCTATGTCACCTCTGAATCAGTATTAGGAAGCTTAACCTTACATATTGTCCATGGTCTCCAAAATTCTTTCGTGTCCAGAAATCCCAAAACAGAAGACTCTTTTTTTGCCATTACAACATTATATTTATAGTAAAAGACTAGGTTTTCGGGTGCCAGGTCATACAATTCATGGGGATGAGCCTCCCTTACATGGATGTAATATGGAGTGTCATGCCCATGACTTAATTGTCATAGGTGTGACATGGTTGTCATGGCTATGAAAAAAATATCATGGCTGTGATACACTACAGTCATGGCCGTGAATCTTGTCACTCATCGTTCTTTTTAGCATTTTCTTATCTCCTCTTGCTCTAATCCTTATTCTTCTTGTTCCATGAAGATAATTAAGTGTGAATCTCAAAAAGACAACTCAACAAGTATCTTTCGGTTCACTTTAGTTGTTATTCTTCCGAATTGTACCTAAAACCAAATATGAACTAAAGTTAATGCCTTAAGTATTTTAAAGCATTAATTATTAGATGTCATCAATTAAATGTATCAATAAGGAAGCACATATCAGAATTGAATGATGATAATGATTTTGATATGGGTACTCATGATGGATATGATTTGGGTGCTTAAGATGAACATGAAATGGATGGTGGGGATGGAGGTGATTTGGGTATTTAAGATGGAGGTGAAATGGTTGCTCAATATGGAGGTGATTTGGTTTCTCCTAATTGAAGTGAATCTAATTCAAAATTCTACAACAGTGTTGATTCAAGTCATGGTATAATGTACGTTGACTCTTCTGATCCTGGGAGTTTCTTGGCTAGTGATAAATATCCCAATGTTGAACAACTAGATTTTGCTTTGAGGCAACTAAGTGAAACTAATAGATGTGTTCATAGAGTTGTTATAAGTGAATGGTTATGGGGTTGGTGTTTACTAGTGTAAAATACTTTTAAAAAGTGATTATTGATTATGCAGTAGTAATATGATTTATCTTAGGTTTTAAGAGGAATGAAGCAAAAAGGATAAGAAATGGTTACCTCCAAGGTTGTCTATTTAACTTATAAGTTTCATTTGATAGAAAAGATAAATTATTAAAGCTAAAAGCTTACAATCTACAACATACATGCAATCTAACAAAAAAGCCTAGGTTAGTTATATCTAATTTTATAATGAGACACTTCAAAGAAAAAATCCTAGAGAAGTTGAGCATTAAAATTAAGAAATAGTAAAGAATGTAGGGAGAAACTAAATTTATTTGTTAATTCCAGCATATGCAAGTATGCAAGGAGGAAGGTTCTTAAAGCAAAAGCAAAAAATCAGTAAAACAAATACAAGAAGCTTTATGGTTCTATTTCTATGTTAAAATAAATGAATTCAGGCTTTATAATCGAGCTTTAAATTAGAAAATATGAACATTGATTGGTATTCAAGAGCATATATACGTGTTTTGATGCTATAAAAAAAGGATAGAAGAAGTTATGACCTATAATCGATATGGATGGGTGTTTTTTGAAAATAAATTACTAGGGAAAAATTATAGGTCCCATAAGAGTTGATACAATCAAGGAATCTATCAAATTGTATAGACAAATGTTGAGGTAGAGAATACGAAGAATTATATATGGCTTATAAATCAACTAGCCATTGACTTAGAGCTTGGAGATGGTGAAGGACTAATAATGATTTCGAATATCTAAAAGGTAATGCATCCAAATAAATAATAATTTGAACACATTTGCATCTATAAATGCTTTTAGCCAGTTATTGTTAATTTATAGAGATTCATATGAGTAAGGAAAGATGTATTGTCCTCTGTTATATATAGGATGTGTGCAAGGCATATATATCATAACTGGGTAGGGAAGTGAAAGGGAAAAGATATTAGGAAAGCATTATGGAATTTTTCTTAGGAAACTTACAAAAATATATATACAAGAATTAATTAAATATCTTAAGGAAACATGGAGCAGGGCTTTCCAATTCAAATATTATATTTTGATGGTTAAAGATCATATTATCATTAGTATGATGAAGATTATTACAATTATGTTAATGAAGAGGCATTCTGACCTTAAGGAGCAGACTAATAGATGGAAGGAGGAAATAACACTTGAGGTGATGAAAAAAATGGACAAGAATAAATTGAATGCAATAAAATTGGAAGTTATTTGGAATAGGGAGATGAAGTATGATGTGATGAATAAGCACTTATTGTCCAATTGGCGTGGGAGCAAGCTTGTAGTTAAAGGGCGTAGGAACTTTATAGGTATCCTTGTAATCATATGATTAGTGCCATTTTCCATGCCAGAAAATAATCTGAGGCATATATAGATGAATGTTATCATAGAAGGAGGTTCATGGAAGTTTATAAGAGTGTCTTAGAACCAATTAAAGCATAAAATTTCTAGACACTAAACACTCATGAAGAGATACATCTATATTTGGAAAGAGTTATACTTGTAGGCCTAAGAAGAATAGGAGAAAAGATAAAGATGAACTAAAGCGAGTGAAAAATCCTCATTGGCTATCATAAAAAGAGAAATTCCAACTGTGTGGAAAATATTAAAAAAGTGATCATAATAAGAGAAGTTGTAAATTTTGTCCACTCCCTTCTAATTAAGATGAAGTTGAGGTTTTTAATTTAATATTAATTTATAATTATGTGTTTTTTAGTAGCAACTTCAATTTTGTCTCAACGTCATTCTTTAATTTCTAGTAGACAACCTAAAAGTTAATAATGTGTGAATGATAATTACTTATGCATTAGTTAGTTTGTAAAGAATTATGGTACTAATTAATGTAAGAGAATGTACCTGGATGGTTTTATTTTGTATATTTTTTAATTATAGATTCTAGTTGGATCCATTTTTTTTATTTGTATACATTTTGGTGGGATCCATTATAAAGTATCTTAATAACATTTTGGCTAGTTCCATTGTGAAGTAAAATGGAAACTTTGTAGTAGAAAGCATATGATATAACTCTGTAACCATTTTATGCATAAATCAAGTGGCTTATGTTATTTCATTTTTTCATTATTACTTTCATTAAATGAATCTCTTACTTTTTAATGGCTTACATTATATGAATATCAAAATTAATGGCCTATATTATATGAATCTCAACTTTACAGGTTTATGATTCTTACGTTGTTCTTATGTATGAGTCAAATGGAACTTATCTTATTATCTTTTTATGATTACTTTCTTAAGCATATTGTCACAATTTAAATTTGTATTTTAATGTAATTACATGTGTACCCATATGTGAATGGAGTAACTACAATAGCTTGATAATGATATCCAACATTCTCAATATATTAAATCAAGTTTCATGTTCAATACAAGAACTTCTCACATCAGGTTCATTCATATACAAAATTCTTACTATATAAATTCTTAAAAAGCATATCACTCAAGATTGAGAAAAACATAATGACAATACATATCAACATTGAAAAAATAATAATATATTTCAAAAATATGTTCTTTAACTTATCATTATTATTCATAATAAGCTTCAATTCATATTCCATTTTATTTATTTTTTCTCCTAACCAAATTTAGTTCTTTTTATTCCTCCTTCTTTGGTCTTCTAACAACTCCCTCACACACCTCATCTTCAACTGTCCCTTTGTAACTTAATGCAAATTGTTGCTTTAACTTAGTATTATCATTAATTTGTAAATAACAAGAACAACCCTATCAGGGAAGGGGTACTTATGCCAATGAAAGAATTTACAACTCCTAATCTTGTAAGTGAATGGGTGTTTGAGGTGTGTAAGTTTTGATAAATACCCTCGATAATCTGCAAGTGCATGATTCACTTGCGTAGTACCTAAAATGTTGATCCAACAAGGAGGGATAATCTAATCCTAAAATCTAAGGCCAAAATAAATCACAGAAATTCAAAATATAATGAACTAAAATGAGAATTCAATTTAATTAATTAAATCAAATTAAGAATCAATCAAAAAAATAGTAATAATTTAGCAATTGCAACACACACCTAAAAATCAATTTAAAAGAATCACCAATTGAGAGAAAGGGAATTTTACCGATCCTTAACGCTAATCTAATTGATTATGAATTACTGGATTATTAGATCGTCTAATCTTAGAGCTGATTATTCTCTCTCGAGTTATAACCATTAAACCTAAATTATAAACCTTGTTTAGATTATAGAAATTGTAATCCCTTGATTAACAATCTATCCAAAATCTAATTAGATCTGAAATTGTCTAATAAACTTTCCAGCACCTATGCAAGATATCTCTTCGCATAATTACCGATTTGATTTAATTCTTGTTCTATCAAATCACCTAACTCTTGTTAGCCCAATTTAATCATTTTTCATTTGATTCACCCTCTCAGTTTATTACCGAATTATGCAATCACATAATTTAATCACAATAAATCCAATAAACATAAAAACAATCAGCTTTCATTAAATCAAGAATAAAACTCCAAAGATAAGTTTACAACATCCTCAACATTTAGATCCTATCATCAACTATTCAATCTAATTCTATATAATGATAAAAATGAAAATAAATAGGAAATATAATAAAATGGAGGATGGGAGGCGGCGACGTTGAGAAACCTCCTGATATGGGAAGCATATTGAGTCAGCTTCTTCTCTAGTTCTCTCTTCCTTTTTCTTTTTCTCAATCTCTCGATGAATTCTCTCTAGGTTTTCTTCAAGATGGCTGATGTCAAAATCTCTCTCTACTTCTTTGTCTTGTTCTTCAAATATCTTTTGTATTCTGAGTAGCAATAGGAATTTTTCGAGGAGGTCCAAAAATCCCTCAAAACTTGACATTTTTTAGTGTCTACGCATCTACTAGATGCAGGCCATGACCGTGGCTTATAGGCCACATCCGAACCTTCGATCATGAATGTGGCATACAAGTCATGATCATGGTCCTTGTCTTAGGCTTCTATCACGATCGTGGCATATGGGCCACAATCATGGACTAACTCTGGTGCTTCTGTCACGATCGTGGCTTATTGCCACAATCGTGGGCCATTGTTGTGGCTTGAATATCTCCGAAACTTCTCTGTTCTTCGATGTTGATCCTAAAACACTAACAAACACATCAAGGTATCTTAAAAACATAATATTTAAGCTCAAAGACTTGTACTAACCCATAAAAACACTTAAACACCAATAATTAACAAATAACACAATTCTAACCTGAATACACACTAAACGATTGAATTAACAATTAAATACATATCAAAATAAGCCCTAAAACATGATGCAATTTACACTTATTAGTAAGCATCACTAAAATAAACATTCATTAATACATTTATTCTATATATGTTCCTATATTAAATATCATTACAAATACTTTTACTAATTGGATATTTTGGACACCTATAAAACTTACGACCAAGATTTTTTTCACTTTATGAAGCTTTTAAACAAACATTGAATCTACATAAGCATTAAACACTAGCTGAAGAATTATTATTACTTTAAGACTCAGAAAATGATACCTCCATTCCTATTTGCTTCATTTTTCTATTATACACCATAACATAACCAAGCAGTAACATTCTCAAATTCTCACAATAAACATAATCGTTAATTAATAACTTGAAAATAATCATCAATCACCAATATCCAATTCTCTTAGGAAAATTAATGGAAACATGAAATATAATGGAAATACATGCATTTAATAAATAACAACAATATTTATTATGTGATTCACACATACGTTTATCAATGACATTTGAAAAATCATTCCATTTTTATTTTTATTTATGTTATGTGATTGGCACGTATTTTTATCAATGTTTAAACAAGGAGAAGAGACTACTAAAGTTAACATAAACATCTATTCCAAACTATCAAACTATAGCAAAATTAGACAAATCTAGCTCCTTCTGTCAGGCACAATAATTTATTTAAACAAACCTAACTTCTTATATTTCGCACACTAGGGTCATCCACCAATCCAAGATTCATAGGTAAATAACTAATAATTGCAAAATTGAAGGATATGTGAGATTACTGAGAACAAGTTGCCAGTTGAGGATGAAAAAGCAAGAAGAATAGAAAATTTTGATAAAGATAGAGGAAGAATGAAGAAACAATTAAAGAGCATATATGAAGTGCAAAGAAACAATCATCCTTGGATAATAGGAATTCGTTGCAAATTGGGAATTTTATGACATGCGAGATTAGCTAGGGAGAAAATTTAGGGGCAATAAGTTTTTGATTCTCTAAATAATGAAAATGTCAATTCATTTAAAAATTTGAAATTAATATTTTTATTACACTTTAGTTGCTATATTGGCATCTAACCTTATATGGCATACCCAAGTGAACCAATTTAACAAGGATGCCATATGTATTTGATAGAGGTTTCATAGAGTGAGTGTTTTTGGGGTAACTTGTTCTACTTTGGAAAATTTAGTGGGTTAACTAGTACAAGAGATAATGGATGGGACCATCTTATATTTTTTGGCAAAAATTAGGGGGTAAAGCAGACCTTTTGCTAAAATTTTTAACATAACAAGGATTATAGAAGTATAAGAATATTATGTAGTGGACAAGTTTTACATTCTCTAAGCTAATATGCAAATAATATATAATATAACATAAATAATTTGCTACACTCATTTTATTATTAAAGTTATAGATTTCCTATTATATTAGTTAGTATAATGAATATTAATCAAGAAAATAGTACAAAATATGTGATTCTATATTAGTTTATTATTTTGGAATGCATCAATTGGTATAGTAAATATTGAATGATACTAAATATAAAATGAGAATTGAAAAAATTATTTAAAAAGTTACTCTCTCTCTCTTTTGATAAGTTACTCTCTCTCTCTTGATTTGTAGTTTACTTATTTAATCTTTAATTTCACCTTCTTTGATCTCCTTTTACGTCTTACTGTTGTATCTAATTTCTATTGCTTTTTAATTGCCTCATATCTTGATTTTGGTTACAGATCCTTGTGTTTTGATCCATATGTGAGATAAATTGAGTGGAAATAGTGTGAATAGTACACGAATGTTAATTGGATTATTTTTTAAATTTTGCATAAGGGTTAAAGGGAAAATTCACGTAAATTTTGCATGAAAGAAGAAAGGTGGTGACATAACTTGTCACCACCGTAAGTCACCATGTGACCCATTTTTTCTTTAATTTATCAACTTATTATGTGTCATGTATAGGAGGAACGACTCGAAAACCTAGACTTAAAATAAACTACAAATAGAAAGACTAAGGGAGTTGGCGGCACACAAATTCCATCATACACATCTTTCACACCAGATAGACTCATTTGGGGAAAAAAAGAGGGGAAGAAAGAAGTTGGAGAAGAGAGGAGAGAAAGCAAAAATTAGTCGGGTGAGATAAGGAAGAAGAACAGCAGAGAGGTACAAACAACTTAAGCATTCGATCATCTGAGTGAGAACCAAGTAGGAGCAGAAGGTGGGAGCCAATGCAGAAAGCTTGAGAGTGTAGGAGACCACCGCAACTCTCTTATCTGAACACTTGTTTCCTTATACTGTTTATTATTTTTCTGTTGTTTTACTGAACTTACTCCTCTATTAGTTGATAAACTCATACTCTGTTAGTTTTTAATAGTTTATTTCAATTATTCACTTAGTCTATTATTTTAATACTTCTCTTATACTAATCAAGATGGGATTGAAGATTTAAATATGATGAGCCTTGTTATTTCTGTGATAGGTTGATCTCTTTTTCTTGACGATTAATGTAGCTATTTTAGTCAAATATGCATGATTAAGGGACTACAGTGGTCTCTTATGTTTGCTATAGTTTCTGAACTTAATGGATGTAATAGTATGATCAAACTTTGCATCATTTTGGTATTAAACAAAGGATCGAGATAAGAAGTTTAATATGGAATGAAAAACTATAGAAACTTAAGTTAAGAATTAGAAATATATTAACTTAAATGGTATTTAATAGTCAGGTTTCCATAATTAATTCAGATGATAACTTGTTGAATACAAAAGCTAGAATTAGTTTATTATTAGAGTTGAACCTAGAACCCAACTGTTAATTTTAGTAAGATGACAATCCAATCATTTTCCCTTAGTCATCCGTAGTAGATTAAATTAGTGAAATTAATTCTCAAGAGTTTTCCAGTTTAGTTAATCTATTCATTTTTGCACCCAGTTAACTCCATTTACTTTTTAGTTTAATTTTGTGATTTCTTTTAAAGCCTTCACTCAACAAATCGGGATAGAGTATTAAGGATTGCATCTGTTTTATTATTTTCTTCAAAGTTAATCTAAGTGAACCAATTTCACCTCTGTAGGAGACAACTGTGGTAATCAACTACAACCACCTCGTATACTTGCGAGTAGGATAACCTAGGTATTTTTAGAACTTATTTTGGGCACAACATTTACCCTTGGTCGAAGTTGTTAGTATTTATCTACCAATACTAATAATAACCCAGCTACTTTGTTTTGTAAAATAACACTTATTTTTCATCGTCAGCTTAGATTTTATAAAATAAGAACCTTAAGTTAGAGTGCTTAAAGATTAAAACTTAAGTTTTTTAGAAATTAAATAATTATATTCAAAAAATGGAGGAAAAGACCTACAAGTTTAAAACTAAGTTCTATAAGTTATCCCCAACTGCATTGCTACTCTATAATCAATTCAAGAAGAGCATGTAAAGGAAACTCTCAACTAAGAGCTAAACTTGTAACACCCCATTCCCGCTGGATCCGAACCCGATATCGATGGTGATACCTGAATCCGTGCCCCGCGAGGATGGCATGTCACATCACTTACCATTTAAAAACTCGGTATAATTTTTTTATGAATTTAAAACTCTTATCAATGATCATAAATGTGGGCCCACTTTTTCTTTTATACAAAACATTTTTTTTTACATCT
>JANQBM010000009.1:11846739-11869298 GCA_025594535.1 Erythroxylum domingense | reverse complement strand
TTGCTTAGATTGATGAGTAATGGCCTAATGTGCATGGATAAAGATGTGCTTAAGTATGTTTCGAAATGAGCAAGTATCGGGTTAAAGGCATGAAATGCCTTAGAAAATGCAAAAGAGAAGCTAATGTGAATGGTAAGGAAGTAACCATGTGAGAAGCTTAATGGTTGAATCCTATAGCTTAAGGGAATGATATTGTGTTTTACACACTTATATGATGGTGTATAACTATAAAAAAAATATTTATGTTTAAGTAGTAATTTCATTGTATGTCTTTTTATGTATAAAGGTTCGGGAGCTAGGAATCAAGAAGCTCATACTGAGGATTTTTAAAGGCAAGGTAGTGCACATCTTCTTTTAAGGTAAGTTGAGGAAACCATATTTCTCAAATAGAATTGGAACATCTTAAGACGTGCTGAATGAATTGTACTTGAATTTTGAACCTAGGTAATGTATGATAGAATTGAACTTCAAATGGATGCTAATATGCCTATGTATTTAAGAAACAATAGTTTTTTGAATAACATTTTGCAATTGGAGTGCAAAAGATGACGTTTATTGCATGAAATAATATTTTGAAATTTACATATGCATGATTGAGCCATATTTGCTACGTATATGTGTCCTTTTTGTCTTAGAACCATCACAAGGTTTCATTTCATCGGTTGGACTGATGCTTTACTTGATTTTATACTTAAAATTTGAAAATGATTTGTTTTATGATTGGTGAGGTAACGATTGACCAATCGTGTGCTGGGCATAACTGATTTAGTGACTCCCGTACCCTTGACATTGGTACATAAAAGTCGAGTCTCCGTATTGACACCTTTTTACAGGACTTGCGGGTGATTCCACACCTAAGGTCTGGACACCAACGAGGTCATCACCTAGGGTTATGACGCTCTTGTCGACTATAGTCCGGACTCACTATGGATGAAAGTCGAGCCAACACCGAGGATCAGTGGGTGTGCGCACTAGTTTGGCTGACAAGTGATGTCACACATGATTGTTTTGGTTTACCCTGTTATTTGTTTTTCTGACCAGATTTGATTTATACATGTGATGTTTTTTTTGTGTATTGGAAATGGAATCTATGTTCACCGGATGAGTGAATTAATAGGCTAGGCCTATATAGTTCCTAACCAATATGCGTTGAGTCATAGACTAGGCCTATGTGTTGTATGTTCACCTTATGGGCTCTCTATACCGTCTTTGTGTGCATCGAGTTATATTCATGACATATGTTTTTTCTTGCTTATTGAGTACTTAGTGTACTCACCCCACCCCCACCTCCTGCCATACTGCATCAGTACACATCCTAACCCATGGTGTGAAATATCATTGTACACCATATACCCTCCAGTTCTAGATGGAATCGTTAATACCGTTGCTGTAGTTAATCGATGCTTTAGCTCCTTAAAACTTCTCTAACTATCATTATTCCGTCTGAAAGGCACATTCTTTCTCGGAAGCTTTATCAAAGGGGCTAAGATTAGTGAAAACCTCTCGACAAACCTTCTGTTATAACCAATTAATCCAAGAAAACTCCAAATCTTAGTCACATTTCTTGGAGCTTCCCACTTCATAACTGCTTCTATTTTCTTCGAGCCTATCTGTATGCCTTGTTTAGACATAATATGACCCAAGAATACTACTTGATCAAGGCAAAATTCATACTTACTAAATTTGGCATAAGACTATTTCTCCCTCATTATCTGTAAAACCAATATTAAATGTTCAATATGCTCCTCTCTACACTTCGAATACACCAAAATATCATCAATAAACACAATAACAAAGTGATCTAAATAAGGTTGAAATACCTTATTCATCAAGGCCACAAAAGCTGCTGGGGCATTATTTAATCCAAACAGTATCACTAAAAACTCAAAGTGCCCATATCTCGTTATAAATGCATTTTTCGGTACATCAGCTTTAGCTATCTTCAACTGATAATATCCTGATCTCAAATTAAGTTGAGTAAACAACTAAGCTCCCTATAACTGATCAAGAACATCATCAATCCTTAACAATGGGTACTTATTCTTAACTATTACCTTATTCAACCGTCGATAATCAATACACAAACTCATAGTTCCATCCTTCCTCATTACAAACAATATTGGAGCTCCCTAATGTGACACACTGGATCTAATAAAACCTTTATATAACAACTCTTGTAACTAAGTCTTCAATTCCTTCAGTTCCACAGTTATCATCTTGTATGGAGGAATTGATATAGGAGCGGTAACTGGAACAAGATCAATGGTAAACTCTATCTCCCTTTCTAGGGGTAAACTTAGTAATTCAGCAAGAAGCACATCCAGGAAATCATTAATAATGGGAATATCCTGAATGGTTATTCATTTCAGATATTAACTACGTGGGCTAGATAAGCCTCATATCCACCTCAGATCAATCTTAAAGCACTCATGAATGAAAATAATCAGGCTGGCATTGCTTGAATAATTCCTCAAAACACCACTCTCGGTTGATTAGGGGATTCAAGAACAACCTCTTTAGTATAACAGTTCATCACCGCCCTATGAGTAATGAGCCATTCCATGCCTAAGATAAGGTCTATCTCTCTCAACTGCAAAACAATCAAATCAGCTTTTACCTGATCAATTCGAACTATGCACCTTTTAAATACCTCACCAATCATTGTCGTGCTACCTATTGGAGTACTCACCTCTAATCCATATTCCAATATCTCTCTTACACAATTCAGTCTAGATGCCAAATATAGTATGATGAATGAATACATAGATCCTGGATCTACCAATGCAAATGCTTCAAAATTAAAAACATTCAACATATATGCTACCATATTTAGAGAGTTATACACCTCCTGTCTGGTAATGGAATAGAACCTAGCCTGAGACTATGGCTAATTACTCTGCACCTCAATCCTGACATTAGGCCCTGTAAATTGTGCTCTGCCTTTACCTTTGCCTCTCTATACAGATCCAATAACTCTACTCTATTGTAGAGTTGTCTCTGTCACTATTTCTCATCTTATTTCAGACTGTGGTCCCAAAGTCTCAGGACAATCTTTGATCTGATGCTCTATAGAGCCACAATAAAAACAAGCTCCCGATAACCTCCAACACTCACCACTATGCTTCTTACCACAATGTTCATAATCAGGCATCTGTTGTGACTGCCCGTTTGACACTAGTCATCTACCTCTTCTAGCTTGAACAAATCGACCTCTTGGTCTAAACCTTGATTTGCTCGATCTAGTCTAGAATTGAGACGATTTGTTTTGGCATTTACTAAAGCTTATTATAGAATCGACTTAAGATTCAACTTGCCTCTTCCCTCTAGACTCCTGTCTGTACTCTCCCTGACCATCTTTTAACAACTGCTCAATTCTGGTCGAGGATGCTCGTAGTTCTGTAAAACTACCCAAATTAGAAATAGCTAGCCTTGTTCTGATCTTTATGTTCAACCTGTCCTCAAACTGTCTACATTTGTCTTCCTAAGTTGGGATTAATGCAGTTACATACCCCATTAACTCATTGAATCTTATCTCATACTTTGCCACTGTGAGCCTACCTTACTTCAGATCCAAAAATTATTTCATCTTTTTATCGAGATAAATCTTAGGCATATAATTCTCTCTAAATACCCTCAGAAAATCTTCCCAAGTCAAACTATAAGGTCTGGTGGTACTGCCTGAAATAGTCTTCCACCACTGATATGCTAGACCTTACAATAAGGAAACTGAATAATCAAATCTCTCATTTGACTCGCAGTCCATCTAATCGAAGACTCTTTTAGTTCTCTCTAACCACCTTTCTACCTCAGTAGGATCTGTACTTCCGTAGAAGTCTATAGCCCCTTTCTTTCTCAGTTTATTTTATCTCCTTTCTTGCCTCTTCAGAATTCTCAAAGGCATTTGAGCAAACTCAAGTACAGGAGACTCTTTGTTGGCTCCTACAGACTCTATATCAGTTAACTCTCCAACTTGATCTGCTATAGCAGATGACCTATAACAAAATTAGTTTTGATTACTATCTGAATCTCTCACTTAGTATTATGTCTAAATGTCCTTATATGTCCCTATGGATGCCAAGTCATGCTCTGATATCAAAATTGTAACATCCCAATATCACAGAGTATATACCCGAACATCTAGAGGACATTCAAGTACATATCCTATGACAATGGTATGTTAAAGCAAACATAATCTCTTAAATGGCATCATTAAGAATAGTAATACTTAAAACTTCAACTAAACATTTCATTCATTCGCAAAAGTTTACATTGTAGTCATTATAACAAACATTTATGTTACCAAACATGAGAAAGTTTACAATCCTTTATACAAAATTTCTACATGTCAAAGAAACTACATAATACAATCTATAAATCCTCTTATGTCAACTGACAAACCTTTGAGTCATATTTTAATTTAAAATGTTCCTCTAGGAAATCTTAGGAACTAGGTCTCCTGTCTCGTACCTGAAAAGTCACGTTGCAATTTTTGATGAGTTTTGAGAACTCAGTGAGTGTACCATCAATGATGTTCTCACTTAATTCAAACATACAAATATCACACAACCTACCAATTTCACAACATTTACCATCTCAATAAGACATAATGAATGTCACACATTTCACATACATTCTTTCAGATCATGTGTAACCCAATCAATCACATTATCATGACATATCACTTTATCATCACAATTTAATAATCATATATTTCATAATCATAAATATACAAATGCAGATGCATATGAGACTCCAGGTTCATTATTATTTGTTGTGACCAAGCTCCTTTCAAATATAGATACAGATATTGGCCCATTGGGCTCAGTTAGATACACCCTTTCAGACTGACTACTCTGATCACAATGCCTTTATCTGAAAATACATTTTATGAAATGCATCAAATAACAAAATAAGCTATAAATATCATTCACTTATGATGCACAGACAAAATCTTATATTCATCAGACCTCAGTCCAGCATTAAACTTTCGTTGAGTATTCAGAAATCATTCAGAATTCAGTTGCAAACAGATATCATTCAAATTTTAGATGCAAACAAAACACTTCCAGTACATTGCCGAATATGAAACTCCTCAGACCATTAAAGTTTGGAATTCACATACAGGTCATAAATAGTTCAATAATTAGAAGTTAAATAGTATAAATCAATCCTAGGAAGATCATCTAGGTTTACTCACAGTATGCTCCAATTTATGCTATTGCCAAGATGGTTCGGCAATGTCTGAATGGAATCTGACTTGAGCATCTAAAATCATACAATTCACACATAATTCACGTTACAAAGGCAATCGATCAAATACATATTCATTTGTGCACATATATACATATTTCATGTTCAATGCATGTTTAATTGACTTTTCCTGGGTATGTAACCTTATTCAAATTTCTTAACCATTCAACATCATACTTTGTATACTACCATTTTATAATCAAATTTGTACCTTTAAATTAGCTTGACTTACTCCAAATTCATCAATCATACTTTACACTTATCCTTGAACATTTTCTTGATTGAAAAGCTTCTTATAATACATACACAATTGGTACTTCACATTTGAAATTTTAGCAATCTAAATCTATACATTCACTAAAATTTTTCCAGCAACATATACTCATACATTTACCCAATTCTAATTCATAAATATCCTATGTTCTTTAATACCCATTTATCTATACCTTATACCAATTATTCATGTCCTAAAGATTTGCATTAAAAAACTCATTTATTTCCTTTAACAAATCAGAATTTTTCCATATTTGAACTCAACCACATCAAAATAGTCCCTTCTTTAAGTTATGACTTAAATTAACTATAAAACTTATCAAGATATCTTCTGGCCAAACTGTTTCATAGAAGCATTAATAAGACATTAATAATCATTTTTCATGTTTTATACTTTGACTAATTCAAGTTCAAAAGTCCCCAAATATTAGGAAATAATATAAGGCTCCTGCACAGGTGTCTGTCATAGGTAGTATTAGGAAAATAAGCATATCTCAAGCTCTACTCACTATTTTATCAAGCCACTTTCATAGGGGTCAAGATAAGACCTAGATATACAACTTTTGAACTTTGAGTTTCTTCAGATTCATACCCTCAAGATATGTAAAATAGGTCAAAAGAGGAAGATGAAATTGAAATCAGAATTTTGACCTATAGCTCTAATTTTCCAGATTTTTTTTACACTTTATACCAAAGTTAAAACATCCTCTTTATAGTTCATCAATTATACCTCTATTAGGCCTGAATCATACTCCAATTCCTCATCAATAACCTCTCCAATTCCAGTTCAAAATTATTCAATTAATAGCTCATAAATCGTAGTCTTTCATGCATTAAAAATCAAACCAAAAATTTATCTTACATTATCATGCATATAGGTGTAATTCTTTCTCAATTCAAGAACACTTTTTTAACAAATTTCTCTGGCATAAATCCACCTTATTTATACATTAAATTCCAGTCTAATTCATCCACGTAATGCCCTATACTCCACGGTTTTCATATACCAAAAACAAAAAAGAAAAACTTCCAAGTTCGTGCAACACATATATTCACTAATATCACATGCATTTCATTCCAATTCAAGCATCATTCTTATATCATTTGACATGCCATAAAACTAAGATTGTTACTTACCTATTAGGCTTCCAATTTAACACAAAATTCCAGATTAACCAATCCTCCCAAGTAAGCAAAAATCAACGCAATTCCAAGGTGAAAGTGGGCTGGTTTTTTTCGGACAGCAACGTGAAGACAACTTTGAATAGATTTCTTGGTTATTTGGTGTAAGACTTAGGTGTTGTTTTTGTGCAGAACTTTAGCTAGTGTTAAGACCATAATACAGAGAAAATTTGGAACAATTTCGGAGGACAAAGGTGAGGGAATCAGCAAAAACATTGCTATTGGAATTTGCTCCATCATCATGCTAGGTGTCAACTTCTAAACTCACCATATGTCTTAAGGCATGTAACACATTTGGCTAATTAATCAGCTGCCACCAATCCATGTGTTAGGTTTCCATTTGTCCCCTACTAAATTAGTTCACATATCATTTAAAGATTTGTCCACATGTCATATAATAATTGGTCTAATTGTTATTTAATTACTAGCCCATTTGTTACACATTTAACTATGCCAAATGTCACTCAATTTTAGGCTTAATCACCCTAATTTTCCATTTATCAATTTATCCTACCACTTGGCATTTTTCCTAGTCCAAATGTACATTTTTATTCATCAATTTCCCAATCCATAATATTTAATTCCAATTTACTAATTGAAACCCAAACATACCAAAATTCAAGACATACCAAATCAAAATTCACATTATGCTCACTTAACATTTTTCATATAACGGGACATGTCAAATGAGTGCATATGCTTACTTGTAATGTGTACAAATATCAATTTTTGTATGAATGCTAATGTTATGCATGTATTTGCAATGCTTAATCTAGGGTCGAACCCTAAGCATATACTGAAATAGGATATTACAAGAATGACACTCCAACCAAGATTGATAAGTATAATATTGTTAGTAAAAGTAAACCTATTGATCTTCTTCTTAAATGTCAAAAAAAATTCATGAGTAGGTATTTAGTGATAGCCTACCTCTTTAATTAGTATGTTAGAATGAGTGCATATTTACAGGTGTCATAGATGTATGAATAA
This sequence comes from Erythroxylum domingense, assembly GCA_025594535.1. NCBI lineage: Eukaryota > Viridiplantae > Streptophyta > Magnoliopsida > Malpighiales > Erythroxylaceae > Erythroxylum > Erythroxylum domingense. The sequence continues at coordinate 11,861,603 of JANQBM010000009.1, read as the reverse complement.
GTGTTGAATTTTTGGTTAATATGTGTATTTAAATCAAAGCATTTGAGCATGGATGGAATAAGCAAATATGTTGGAACTTTTAAAGTGATTAATGTTTATTGCTACGTTAATTTCACAAAAATTAATGCCATTGTACCATTATTTATTATTGCATGATTGTGTGCTTTTATGTTTTATGGTTTTATTTTTTCTTGGGACAAGCAAAGAGTTAAGTCTGGGGGTGTTAATAGGTCGTGAATCATAGTGTGTCTTTTAGGCATTAGAGCATGTTTTTAATGATTTATTAGCTGATAATCATATGTCAAGGACTTGGATTTATTTTCTTTTTAGTGTTTTTATGTGCTTTGTTTGATTTATTGTTGTTTAAGGCAAGAGTTAATCTTAATTGTATGTTTAAAGATTTGTTTTACGTGTTTGGTGATGAGTGAAGATAGTAAAAGTAAAGAAAAGATGAAGAAAAAGTTGGAGAATAATATGCATGATGATGCATGAAGAAACAGTAGGTTGGAGAGCATCTAGCACAATCGTGCATGGGCCAGAGAGTTAGAGTAAGGCCATGCAAGATTATGTAAGTTATTTTCTAAGATATGAGTTTTTTATATACTTTTAACCTTTTAAGGCTATTTTTGAAAGATATACATGTGAAAAAATCCAAGGCAAAACCCTATAAGGCTCAAAAGTATATGAAGAGGAGAAAAAAAAAACATCATTTGAAGGCTGGATAATCATAATTAAAGGAGATTAAGAGAGCAAAAATTATCAAGAACAAGACTACATATTTTTCCAGCCCAAGCCAAAGAAGAGAAGACTTCCAAATTCAATTCTCTACTCTTCTCTTATTTACTTGTTGTTGTTAGATATTGATGACAATTTAAATCGGATATTTAGTTACGTCTATGGATTGCTAAACTCTTTTTTTGTAATTATTCTTGAATTATTTGTTGAACTTTACATTCTTGATTTAATGAAATATAGGTGTGATGTTTATTGCTTTATATTCAATTTGATTTGAGAGATTCGATTGGATCATTTGTGTTGTGTTGCATAATAAGGGCTAGTACCTTAATCGACCTATAAACATCAAATTAATAGGTAATTAAAGAAAGACCTTAATTGTTTATTAGTTATCTATAAGATTATTTTAAATCTAGTTACATAGTTAGAAAGAGTTTTAATAGATTGCGAGATAACAATTCAAATTTTATCCATTTTAATTGGGATTGCTTGATTAGATCTTAAGAGAGGTTAATCATAACTATACTATATCTAGGATCAAGTGTGATTAAGTCAAGAAGGAAAAGTGAAAACAAATAAGGATATAATTAATTCCCAGTTTTCATCATTAATAAATCAATTAATGTTACTACCAGTTAGTTATTAATTCTTTGTTTTTAGTTTGATTCTTAGTTATTCTTCTTATTATTTAACTTAAAAAAATTTACATGAATTATTTGGTGACTACTACAATCCTCGTGAGAATGATACCTTTTATACTATAAGATACGATCTATATACTTGCAGTATAAAAATTTTTCATTTAAAACTTCAATAACTTTATCTAATTTTCTTCTTATGAACCATTTTTTTATTGTTTTTAAAACTAAGTAAAATGGTTCCCTTCACAGTTAAGTTCTGTAACTCCTAATTTCCTTACACAAGATTTGAAATCTTGGTATGGTAACTTGGAACCTAAGCCCCCCTCAGATTCAAAAGTGTAAAGAGTGTAGTTAAAGTCTACAATGATTATCCAAGGGTTTTTTAGCCCCTAGATATATTATCAAAGTCTTGTTACAGTGAACTTATCTAAAAAGAGAGATTATCTACATACATCAAACTCAAACATGTCTTTTGGCTAGTTAGTTTAAAAATTATGGATGCGTGAATGGCTTGTGCATTGAAGCTACAGTTAATTACCTTAATGATGTCCAAGTTATAAGCCACTTCCCATTGTGATGAGCACTATTATTTGTGAGAATGGACCCATTACTAGATATCCTTGCATTTGTTCTCTTCGATCTCTTTCTATAAAAGGCCAACAATGTATGGCCTTATTGTTTTTAGATAGTCATGAACATCTTACTACTTATTTGAATTGTTGAAACCCCATTCCAAGCTACTATTGATATCACATCATTTGGGAGTCTTGCTCCTTTTAGCTTTCTTCTTACCTGCTTTTTAATATAGGATTGAATGTCTATAATAAGTAAGTGACTTCAGCTTGTAAAGCATTAGTGGTGCTATCATATGTAACCCAAATTAAATCCTAAATTTATGTAATAAAACAAAGCTAAAATAAGAAAGTAGGATTCAATCCCGCGGGGAATTCTACTTCATCAATTATTGCGAAAGACAATATTTAATAAAATAGCGGATTATTATAACATGAAATTTTGTAATAAAGTAAATAATAAAGAGAGAGTTATTTATAAATGAACCTTGGTTTACGATTGCTTCCACCCTTGAACTACAATCGATCATCAATAAAAATAATTATTTCATCGATCATATATATTTAATGTGACATTAAATATTGGTCTTTCCTTAACATTAGCTAATTGAAAATACGTAATTCAAATAACCATTGCTGTTTAAAACCTTAGATATGATCAAAATTTAATTAAACAATAGCTTTAAGAAAGAAAAAAAAGACCACCAAAGCAAGCTAATGTATTATCTATGATTACGTTTACTTTAGTTGAATACTTTTCCCAAAAGTTATTAATTTCTATTGAAGTAAATTAAAAACTCTTAGTTGCTACAATTGACTAAAAGAATTGAACTTTTATATATTCAAATATTTTTCTAGCAAATGATAATTTCAACCAATAAATTAATTGCACATATTAAAAATCAATAAAAAGTTAATCATAAAAAAAACATGGAAAAGTAATCCAATATATGAATAAATAAATTACTTCACATTAAGACCTAATTGTCTCCCAATCTTAAAAAGTTCCAAAAGGTTTCCACTTCCTTCAATCAAGATAAAGAAATTTAGGCAATAATGGCCATAACTATGAATAACTTCTAAATATCTACTTTAACATACACTGGGAGAGGAAAAGAAAACATTGTGAAAAACTGAAAAAAGTAGCTAGAAAACTAGATGCTTTGCTCCGTTACCTTGACTCTATTTATAGCCATTTTAACCCCATGTGGATATCTTTTTGTTATAATTCTTTGGATCATAAAATAACTTCCCTGTTTTCACAAAAATTTTGTCGAGATAAGATTTTAACAACTTTTAATACATTTTTTTCTTGCATATTTGAAGTTTAAGAGTTGCAATTGTCACTAAATGTGCACAAGCCTAAGATCACGCCAAACTATTTCACTATCTCTTCATATTTATTTTAATAATATGATCTAAACATGCTAATTAAAATGTTTTATCAGTCCAAATCTTTTTTATTCTTCTTTGATTTTGTTGATATTGCTCTTTCATTTCAACGTTTTGAATTTTAATTAAGGTCTACCTTTTTTCCAATTAAATAGCATCTCTAAACCCTCTCTTATAAAAGTAAACAAAAATATTGAGTTTGAACAAATTACAATAAGATCATGAAGGATTTAAATGTTAAAAACTAGGGCAAAATTGTGACACTTTAAGCACTCATAAGAGTTAATTCTTTAATGACGTGACTCTTGCCTAAGTTAATCAATAGAGTCTAGATTCTCTAGGGCCAAGGTTTTCACTGGCCAGAACTTCTTGGGCTTTAGGCCTAGGGTATTTCCAACATTGAATGTAGAGATGTTCAATTGATGATCATTGTCTAGAATTTGCATTATAGTTGTAGTTTCATTAGATTGCCTTTATAAGGACTTAATCATATTATAGGTTTCACTATTCAAGGCCTTAGCTTTATTCCTACCTTTCTCCATTGACTCATCATGATCACTCTTTTCCTTTTACTTGTGGTCTCCATTGATAAGTAACTGATATTGAAGGCTCCTCCAATTTACCATAGCCATCTAGCCTTTTGAGCTTGAGTGAATCAAGAAGTGTTTTGTTAATACAGCTTCTATACATATCCTGGCATAACCAATTCTTCCTAGAGTAGTTGTATTCTCATATATGAACATATGTTTTCTAATATAACTTACAAAGTAGCTTAATCTTATTGTGCTCCAATGCTTTAAAGATATATTATGACAATGTGTTCAAATTGTGATAGTTTTAAGTTTGCTTCTATCAAGGTCCATGGCTAACTTCTACAATTGCAAAATAATAGGCTTGTCGTTACAATGCCCTGGACCAAGCTTGAGTACTTTACTGGTGTTGGCTTCTGGGGAGAAGGAGAATAAAAAGAAATCCTCTTGTCACAATTTGAGGAGAAAGAGAATTAAAAGAAATCCTCCTAATTGATGAACACTCTTTCTAGTTCAAATTAATACATTTCACAAAGGGAAAGAGATGATATTTTTTCCATAAAGTAGTCAAACAAGATGTTGATCCATCTTGAGCCAGAAGCCTAAAACACTTTAATGGGTGGAGAGATGATATATCAGTCATTCCCTGACGATCAGGAGATGTAAGAAACTTTGTAGTTGGAGGCTCTGTCTCTCATGACTTGTGACCAAGTAATGATAAATACAACACCAAGAATACGATGGTAAGGGGGTTAGGAGTGGAAGTAGAAGCAGATGTAAAGGAGGCCTTGGCAAAGGATGGTGCAAGCATAATTTTGGGAGCAGAGAGAAGCAAGGGAGACTTTCCCAAGTCCTTTGTGGTGATAGATACTCAGGAAGTGGGGGGATGGTTGACGAGAGGATTATCCTCTCACCAAATTTCTCTAATCAAGGTCTGATGGAGAAAGTGATATTAGTAGGAAAAAGGAAATAAACAGGAGTTGTTAAAATGAAAGTTTAGAATATCATTCTATAAACAATAATAAGTTAAGTGGGAAAAATAAGTTTACAAGAAAGCCTTTGGAACAAAGCACCCGAATTGCATAATGGAATGAAGAAGGTGGAGGATATTTAAGAAAGATGAGGAAAAACAAAGTAGTAGAGCAAACAATAAAGTAGGATAAATAGGAAGAGAGAGGTGGAAAATAACAAGGAAGGACTAAGAATATGGCTTTAAGGAGCAGGACCAAGCAAAAAGCCAAACCCAAGGATTATAAGAGATAAATAAAGGAGGCCTGCTTCTCACTTTACAAACCTTAATTGTTTAGGTTTAAATATTGAGTTAATTAATATGGATACAATACAAACTTTTCGAAACTTGCACGAAACTTTGATTGATGAGTTGTGTGAAATTCTTTGTTACCTTTTGATTTTTTAATATTAATAAATATAAAATATAAATTTACAAAAAGTAGTAAATTTAGGTGGAAAATGGTCTTTTACTATTTAAAAAATTTAATGTGCCTTATTTTTAGGGTTAATTACCAAAAAAAATCCAAACTTTCGTCACTTTTTCAATTATAGGCCAAACTTTAAAAATTAGCAATAAAATACTCAAACTTTTAAATTTTTTCAATTATAACCCGAACTTCAAAAAGTAATAATAAAATGCTCAAACTTTCAATTTTTGTCAATTTTAACCCAATGTTAGTGTTTCTGTTAATTTTGTTGACATTGCTTGCCATGTGTTTCAGAAACCTTAACTATTAATACACGTCAACCAAAATTAACACAATAAATGAAGATTAATGAAATGACATCGTTGTTCAAAAATGGCCTAAATCAAATTACGCAGCTTCGACGACCTTATGCCTTAATTTCAATTTTTCCTTTGTTTTTAATTTGTTCTCTCAACAATTTTACCCTTCGATTTTTATATTACGCAACTCCGATGCCCTCACACTAAGGATATCAGAATAACGAACTAAAAACGAAGAGATTACTGGTGTAGTATGTTGTAATGCGATAGTAGTTTGGAGCGTTAAAAGAACAAACAGAAAACAAAGGGCTGAGAGTATCAGGAGAACAACATATAACATGAAGCTAGAATTGAAGAAAATTGAAAGTTTGAGTATTTTATTGTTATTTTTTAAAGTTTGGGTTAGAACTGAAAAAATTGAACATTTTATTGCTACTTTTTAAAGTTCGGGTTATAATTGAAAATTTGACAAAAATTAGGGCTATTTTTTATAATGATGATATTTTTAGTCCTTTTATTATACTTAATTGCTTGATAAAACATCTCTATTATTTTTATTAATTGAGTCCTTTATTATCAACCAGATCCTGCATATCAACGAAATTTTTACTAGGTATTATTGTTATTATTGAATCTTTTAATATTAACGAATTTCTTAATTAAGTGTTTTTGTTAATGAAGTTAACAAACTACCAAATATTATATATTACGTCGGCACAATTTTAACATGATAGTAATCACGAGAGACACATGAGGATGTTACGTCAAAACATGATGACAAATATGACATTGTATGTCCACATTATCAAATGAATGTATGATGTCATAACTCATAATGATGCTAACTACATTCATGTCTCATCAACATTATAAAATCAATATATTATGTGTTTTACATGTTAACTAAACGTCTAATGTTAATAACATATTAACCTGTAAATGTAAATGTGCCTTCCATTTCTGGTATTTTAAATTAATATATTGTGATGTCATTATATCATTTGTTAATATGTTAATTGCCCGTCTGGTGTTAATATATTAACCTTTAAATGTTTCTGTGGTTTCTATGAGAATTGGATTTTCATTACCATAGAAACTCACGTTTATATTTACAGTAATTTTTGTCCATTTTTTCTTTATTTTAGTAAAAATATAATTAGATTTGGAATCAGCACAGAGGCTACGTTTTAGGTAACTTTGACATATTTGAACTTTTTCTTAAAATTACCAAAATTATGATTTATTTGTTATCAAAATACTATCAAGTAATTTAATAAGAAGTTATTTTTCACTTCACCCTAAGAATTATAATTTTAATAACATTTTTACTTGTGAAGTCTTTAAAATTGAAATCCAATTTTTTGAAAAACTCCAATAATTTTTAAGGAATATAACATTGCACATAAATGAAAAAAGGGAAAAATATAACTTTACATGAAGCATCTATTGACATTTTTTAAAATGCACTAAAAATTTAAAAGCTGCAAACAAAGAGACATTTCAGTTGTGAAAACATATGACCTCTCTTTGCTGAAAAAGTTGAGTTTTGTATTCAAACAACATTTTCTTATTTTAGCAAATTAAAAAGCATTTTCTCTTCTTTTTATTGTTCGAGTTTAGAAACACATGGTTTCTAGCTTTCCAAATAAAGGCTTCTTATACCCCTCTTTTCATTCCCTTTTCTAATTCTGATTCTCTCTCTCAAACGAAGCACCAGGAAAAGAGAAGAAGATTGGAAGTAGGAAGCTAGAAACATTCTATTCTTTACTTCTAAATATGTATTTCCCAACAAGCAGAAACAACTAAAACAATCTGGAGTATATACAAAGCACACCTGCGAGCGCGCACGCTATATAATTATCGGGAATGTTACTGTTATTAAGATTTGGATACTTTACACGGAAGGGAAAGTTTACATAGGTTCTTCTTTAATGCCATTAATATAATGCAGTTCTTAATCTTTGACGCTCTAAAAAAGTTGGGGGGGCAAAAAGCTTTCATTTTCCCTTGACATTGCACAGCAGGGTCGAAGCCTCATGTGTACCAAATCACCTGCTTGTCTGAAAAAATAGGCAAATGTAGCAAAATTATCAACAGTGGTAGTGGTTTAGTCCAAATTTGAAGGCCTCAAGTTACTATGAATCCCATGTTATATTTTCCAAAAGTAGTAAAACTTTTGAGCAATTAGAACAGCAATTTATACGAGCTTTGCAAGTAAATAAATGCATTACCTAAGATCAAATGCAACTAAAGGGGCATGAGTCGGTCAGTTCCAGAAATGGTTCAAGGCATCGAACACAGCATAATCAGGTAAACTTCTAGAGGTTTAGGATAACATGATATATGGCAACTGCTGCCAAAGAAATAGGTTATGGGATAGCCAAGGTTGTCCAGGGGTATGCATACAATATTACCAAATAATAAAAGGCAGAAACACACTATAGACACATTTGCCCAGCGAAAAAGTCACTTATCAAACAGCTTGTGCTACTTATGGACCAACATTCGTTATTTCAAAGACAAGGTTCTCAAAATTACTAGAAAGCAAGAGAAAATGCTTATGTTTGAAGAACAAGTGGATGGCTGTGCTAAAGTCTACATCTCCAAGAGATACCTAACATAGCAAATTATAGCCAGCATAACAAGAACAAACCATATTTACCTTCTCATTAATCCTTATACTCCAAGAATCATTTCTTGATCCAGTGACAGGATTACCAACAACATAAGGTGGTGTATGAACAGCATTGTTAAGGAGCGGAACCCTGACCGAACCATAATCATCATCACTGTCATAATACGCATGTGGTCCAAGAGCCTTTAGAACCATTGAGAGCAAGAAAGAGAGTCCCTGAATATAAAGGGTGTAAGGTGGTCAAAATTTTGACAACCATAAAATAACATATCAGGCATGCAAAACCTGAAGAGCCTCAGTATTCTGCATTATCATATAAATGACAAGGAATCGTCTCTATTTTCCATCTCCTAATGCATCCAGAAATTATTGATCAGTCCGGTGGTACTGTATACACTGGGGTCAGAACACATATACGTGCATGTGGGCATGGAGTACTGTGAGATTCATTCTTTTAACTATTTAACTAATATGGTTTTCATAGGGCATGTGGACCAATGAACACATAATCCTCACCCTGGTTCATTCTGAATAAGATGCCTAGAATGTAAGTGTTTATATCTGTGTGCATAGAAGGTATAAATAGAGGAGAGAGGAGACAAAGAAATAGACACAGACCTGAATACTAACGATTGATAATCCTATCCATTTGCATATCTCAAAGTTTGACTGAATGAAAATTTTGAACTGATTGAAACTGCCACTTGGGTCCTTTGGGAAGTCCTGTTGTAAAGCGGGATCAATGAGCAAAGAAATCAAATTAGTATCATCAACCTAAAAAGTTATCAACCAAGAGAAAGATACATATGCATGCAAAGGAGATACCTCTTCCCAGTCCCGGTTTAGAAACACATCAGTGGTCAATCCAGCCTCCAGCATTAGGAGCAAGAAGATACAGAACATGTACTGAAGCACATTAAGTTCAACACTGATTCTAATAGCTAAATCTCTATATTATGAAGTCAATGTTATAACTAGAAATGCTAACGAACTAAAAACAGGACAACACACTTGAAGAAGAAAGATAATTTTTACACTTAAGCAACATTAAGCTTCACATGTTTCCATTATTGTCAAGGAAATCAACTCCAGCAATAAAAATATGCTAAATTCACAAGGAGCTAAAAGGAAATAAGGAGAAGGGAATTGGAGAAACAGAAAATTACAACACACGGCTTCAGAGAAACAAATCTTTATGCCACTTCAATGATTTCAAGTCAATACACATAGTTCAACATCTTTACACTCACAGATAAATCTTCCTGAAGAATAGTAAAAAGCCAGGAAACTATAAAAGTTATAGAAGAGTCGTCAGAAACAACTGCATATGCAAAACTTGTTCATTGTTTCTTATTAAAGTGAGGTCTTGAATATTGATATATGAAACTAATTGTGATATTCAACACTTTGTAAGTATCTGTGAGTAGCATTAATCAGTTCCGATCAACTGCCAAAAGTCAATTACCGTTTCGATCAGATAATTACTTCGAGCACAAGGTATTTTATGGAAGAAATGTCACCAGTTGATGCATAAAAGAAGTTCTAAGAACACATATCACAGAAAGCTCCAATCTGTTATATGTGAAAATAGAGAAGTTTTATGTCTTCAATTGAATACATCAAAAGAAGCTGACTTTGGCAGGTCAAGAGTCTTAAATATATTGTCACCAACGGGAATCAGCAAACTAAAATTACTTTGATTCTGACATCTATTCACCATGGAGAAGGGATATTGAATTTCAATTTCACAGATATAAGCAAAAAGATACTAGGTAAAGGCAACAACCATTAGCTGTTTCGGCAGCAAGATGCCCTATGCAAGTGAGCACACACAAAGTGACTCGAAGCCCAAGTGTAGTATAGATGAACCTGCTTTATTTTATGAGAAGACAGGGTTAAATGGATCTGAAAATAGCCAGAGGCTAATGAAAATAATTAAATGTGTCATACAGTAAGATAAAACGCCCACAACTTGAGCACATAAAACTTCCTTTCTATATGTTTTAATTACCAAAATAATATCTTACAGATCGGACCAGTGCTTTTCAGATGAGGTATTTCTCAGGATCATCGATCCTGCATGAACTGCTAGTAATGAAACAATTCTATACCCTCCCCAAATACTTGTTCCAACCAAATATCACAATAACAGGATTATGATGCACATCAATTCGCTGATATGCTTTTCAAAGAATTAGTAACTGCACTGCAGGACACTTGATGGAAGTCCTCCCTTACGTGTCTATTCAAGGAGAAAATATAGGACACGTGACAAAGAGTCTCAAGACCAACTCTCATTCTTACTGAGTCTGCAGGACCGTTCTGTCAAGTAAGAGTGGGGTTAGTGACACGAATCGTGGAAGATGGGAGCTAAGTGGTTTTTATAATCCTTTATTTTAGCTATTCAGTTATAACTACTTCTTAGGCTTTAGCTATTTATAGATACAGTACTGCATTTTCCTTAAGCAGATCAGTTTTTTTTTTTAATTCCAGTTGTTATTAGGAGAATTAGCCCTTCTCGAAGTGGGTTTTTATCTATATTTAATAAACATCAGATTTTCTTTTTCATCATTTCTTTCCTGTTTTGTTCCCTTGTTCCTAACAACACCTCTCGTCTAAAAACTAACAGAAAACAGAAACTTAAGAAAGAAAAAAAAGAAGGTAGTCCCTGACAAAAACTCAATAAAGGACAACCAAAATTACATTTTTATGAGAAAAACTTTGATATGCATAGGGCTCCGACATGCATTTAATGTTTATTTTTTTTTTTTACCTCTCCACTCCAAAAGCGACTCGAAATGGGTAGACAAGAAAATATCAAAAACTAAGAGTGGCAAACAGACTTCAAAAAGTTGAAAAGCGACCCACATAAACGACCGACACTTGCCAACACCCACAAACCAACTTATTAAATCCCTGGTCTTAAGCGGATTGGAAATTAGAGAAAACCAAAGTTGGCAACATCAACAAGCAAGAAAATTATACTAAAAAAGGTTAAGAAAATCGTCAATCAAAGTCCCCAGAACCTGACATCATAGACTGCTGGTTCACGAAAATCATTACAAGGCTGAACCAAGTTGGAAACATTACAAAATTTCAGTGGCTTCTTTCTATCCCCACCAGTCAAACGTGGTAGAGATAGTTCATGCCCACCAATTGATAATGTAAGAAACCAATCTCAACTCCAATTACTAGCTTCACCAACCTCGCATAAAGAACCGTAAACATGTGTTCTCCTTCTCCAACCTACCAATATCGAAAATAAGAGAATGAAAAGCCCACAAATGGAAAGTAGAACAAAAACCATACCAGGGAGCAGGATAATCAGAAGCATCATCAAAGGGCAAATCACCGGTTTTTCTTTGCCAAGCCCTAATCAGCCAGACTGCATACATGATCAAGGCCAACCCAACCATACCCAAAAGCGAGTTCACCAGCTTCAGGAGATATTGAATGAAACTCCTCGCTAGCCTCCCCATTGTTTCCCGATTAGTGCAATCGAAACTTTGATCAACTTATTTCCTCGAGGTTTTTGATTTAAGGGAGTAACCAGCTGGCGAATGATCGGAGGACAAAGAATGGTAAATACATTACGCAAGTGGGTATGGGAATTTAAACTTTATTTCCTATTTTTTATTTTTTTTATACATATGGAAAAACAAACGCCTAGAGTTACAGACTTCGACGAGCCAAAACACCATAAATCCTGTGTAATGAGTGGTAAACACTATACAGGTATGTCCTGAAGCAAACGAATTCTTTGAGGTGTACTCTTAGTTAAGTGCGCCAGTTTATCAGCATTCCTATTGCCTTTCCTGTAGACGTGCTACAACTGGATGTCCCACTCGCGTCCCATAAGCTCCCGAACGTCCCAGACCACCTATGAGCCATCAAAAAAAATGTAATATTAGAAGATGAAAGTATGTTAATGACTTCCAGTGAATCCACCTCTAATACTACAAGACGGTAGCCAAGATCCCAAGCCTGTTGTAATCCAGTCAACGCCCCACAAAGCTCAGCATGCAAGGGGGAAGCAATCCCCAAATTCTGTAGAAAGCCACCACACCATCGACCTCCACTATTCTGAAGTAATCCGTCAGCTGAGGCTAATCTACTGGCATATTGTACTGTCCTATCTGTATTAACTTTGACCCATTCGTCCGGTGGTTGGGTCCAATCTATTGGTGTACTCATTGGGGCTACCCATGTTGGGAGAATTCTGACTGTTACTCCCTTCGCCTTCTCTATCCAACCAACAAATTGTAGAACCACCATGACTCCGTTATCAGACCAGTGAAAATTCTCCTAAAAAATACTTTTATTACCCCACTGTCATAGATACCAACAGGAGGTGCCAAAATTAGTGGTCTAGTCGAACTGCTGCACTTGATTTAGATTACCTAGGTTAGTGCATAACCACATGTCTATATTCATATGAAAAAAGGAATGATCGAGATCCGACTAGACGAAATTGTTTCCAGAAAGCAGTCACCCTCCTACAGTCACGTAACGCATACAAAATAGTCTCCTCGTGATTACAGAAATGACATGTGGAGTTCGTGGAGATATGCCTAGCCACACGCTCCTGATTTGTGAGCAATTTATTTTTCGCAAGAAGCCAGAGGAATGAACGAATTCGTTGTGGACCAGGCCATTTCCATATCATTCGTCAAATTCTGTGACTGTCTTGCACTGGCGAACTCGCAATAAGGTCATAAGCAGAGTTAACCGTAAAAGAGTCATTCTTTCCGGGTCCCCAAACTATTTGATCAGCCTCCATCCCACCATTTGGTGGGAGAATAGCTGCAATGGACAAGCAGACTAGCACAGGGAAATGTTGTTGTAAACAGTCCCAATTCTAACTACCATTCTCATAGACCATGTCTTAGACTGACGCCCGTAAAGATTCATCTGGAGGTGGTAAGGTCGAGAGTGACAGGAGAGGGACCCAATCTCCGACCCATCCATCAAGCAAAAATTTGACCCTTTTTTCATTTCCGATGCGCCAAGAAATACCTTGGCAAACATGACTCCAAGTAGCTGCAATCCCTCTCCAAATAATCGAGGCCCCAAGCCTTGCTACGAAGGGGGGATGCTATGATCGTCAACGTTATATTTGACTCGAAGGATTTTAATCCATAGTTCATTTGGCTTGGTGAGCACAGCCCAACCAAGTTTAACAAGAAGAGCATCATTGGTGATGCAAAAATTTTAATGCCTAAACCCCCAGCCTGTTGGGCCGACAGACTTTTTCCCATTGAATCAGATTTACTCTTCGTCGTCCAGACCTGTTGCCCCAGATGAAGTTTCTCATTATCTTCTCTAGGTCATCACATAATTGTCTTGACAACCTCGTCGTTTGCATTGTGTAAATAAGGAGAGAAGAGATGACCGACTGAGTTGAGGTGACATGCCCTGCAAGAGATAGTTCGCAGGCACTCCACTCTGCAAATCTCCGCTGAACTTGGTCCAAGATATACTGGTATCTATAAGACCGCTTGTGGATTAACGGAACACCAAGATATTTACCCAGGTTATTAGTATATGTAAACAGCGAGACATGGCTGAGAATGCAGGTTGTATTTCGACAAACATTCCGGGAGAAAAAAATCTTAGTTTTGGCTTGGTTGACTTGTTGACCTGAGGCGCAGCAAAATGTCTCCAAAACTTGTAGAATAACTCGTACCTGGGTGGACGAGGCTTCGGCAAAAAGGAATAGATCATCCGCAAAGAAAAGGTGTGATATAGGAGGCCCTGTTCTGGTCAGCCGAAACGATTTCCAACTTCCGCTGTGAACCTCACTAGAGATTAAGTGTCATAACCTTTCCAAGCAAAGCACAAAAATATACTGTGAGAGTGGATCTCTTTGTCTGATACCCCTTGTAGGGGAAAAATGATCCAAAAGGGACCCGTTCCAAGAAACTTGCATAGAAACTGTAGATATACATTTCATAATGAGATTGGCTAGGGGATCTGGTATGCCTATCTCCCTTAATGTGTCGTTGATGAATTCCCATCTAAGGCGATCATAGGCTTTTTCTAAATCTACTTTAATAGCCAGTATACCTATCTTCCCCTTCTTTCGTCACATCGAATGGATAGCCTCCTGGGCAATGATGATATTGTTGGTGATGTGTTTGCCCGGGACGAAGCTATACTGGGTGGGTGTGACGAGAGAATTGAAATGTGGCTTCAAGCGATTTACAATTACTTTTGAGATGGCTTTGTATAAAACCGTACAAAGACTAATAGGCTGGAATTGAGAGAGATGAGCTAGGGAGGGGACTTTGGGAATTAATACCAAGATGGTTTTGTTCACCTGGGAATCCCATCATTCATGGCAGAAAATGGAATGAATATTATCCATTACTGCAGGCCCCACCTTATCCCATTTTTGTTGGAAGAAGGAAGCATTGTATCCGTCCACTCCTGGTGCTTTGTTAGGGTTGAGGTCAAAAATAGCTCGTCGGATTTCGACCTCAAGGATTGGCTCTAACAGAGTCTGGATTGACTCTGTCGAGATGGTGGGGAAGGTCCCCAAAATGAAAGAGGAGGAAAGAGTATCACCAGAGGAAGTAAACAAAGTTACAAAGTATTGCTTCGCCAGTTGCCTTAGTTGTT
>JANQBM010000009.1:11816958-11846639 GCA_025594535.1 Erythroxylum domingense | reverse complement strand
GAATGTGACTGAATGAGTGTAATCATTGAATATGTATGATGCATTTCATTACGTGAATGCATGAAAGATAATGGCAGCTATGACTAGAGTCGCCAGTAAAAGAGCTTAAAGCTCATAACGTGATAAGAGCATTTGGATCAATTGTGTATGTACCCAGTATCCACTAAGGGATATGGAACATTAATTGATACAGCTCAGTATCCACAAAGAGATATGAGTTAGTAAAAGGGCACTTGGTCACAACAAAGTAACAAATAAAACTGAGCACGTGCATTGCATTTATATTTGATATGTCTATTTTGCATGAATGAAATGACCATTATGATTGTTGTGAAAGTGAAACGTGATATTTTATGAATATACAAAGATGTGAAAAAAATATGCTACGTGTATTGATGTGATGCATGAATTGAGTGAACCATAGATGATGGTTACCTCACTGAGTTCACAAAACTCACCAAAATTGTAACATTGACTTTTTAGGACCAAGAGACAACTTTAGCTACTGAGAGATGCTACAAGTAGTTTAGACATACTTTTGGGAAAAATAAAAAATGGCTCAAAGGTCGGTCAGCTAGGGTTGGAAAGATTAGATAGAATTTTTGTGTAATTTTCTCTTTCATGTAGCACATTTTGTATTAGGCTATGATGATGTACATGTATGGATATTTGAAAGACACATTGTATAACATTCATTTTTGTGGATGAAATGAGGAAAATTTTGGTTTTAAATTATTGTTACTTTCTTATGTTATCTTAGAAGAATAGCTCAACGGTCGATCAGCTGGGGTTGGAAAGATTAGATAGACTTTTTGTGTAATTTCCTCTTTCATGTAGCATATTTTGTATTAGGCTATGATGATGTACATGTATGGACATTTAAAAGATACATTGTATAATGTTAGGTTTTGTGGATGAAATGAGGAAAATTTTGGTTTTAAATTATTGTGACTTTCTTATGATTTCTTATAAGATAATTAAGAATGATGATGCCACGTTAAGTGAATGTTGTGATTGAACGTAGCGTACCATTATCATAAGTTATATACTGGAATGTCCTCAGGGTGTCCCGGTATGTACCCCATGGTAACGGGGTGCTAAATTTAAGCTGGTGAAGCAAAAGTAACACTTAATGAAAAATTAAATGCAAAAGTTAGCATTCATTCAAAACTAGGTACCAACAGTCATCAAGAAAGCAACAACTGTGTTTCATAACTCAATTAGCTCTCACATCACAAACCATATAAACATAACATAATGAAATGTTCCATCCAACATAACATCCTCTTCATATGCCATATATTCAATACCCAACCAATATAACTTAAGGAGGATAAACTAATAATTAATGACTTTTCACAACAATTGCATTGCCTCCTTCATATAAATTTTCTATTTAAACATTTTTTATTATTTTTCTTTTTTAATAGAAATTTGAAAAAGGCCACATCAATATCAGATTCATAACATGACATTTTAACAAATTTAACCAACCCACATGTAAACAAACCCCCAGACTTAGACTTTTACACAATCACATTCATCAGGAATTAACAAATGCTCCACTAGCTTTAAAGCTTGGGGACATTTGGTTAGGTGGATGTAATGTGGTTTATATAAAACAAAATATTAATATAGCTCAAGAGGGATAAGCAAGGGAAAGTCACATGAATGGGTAGGCTATTTGGCTAATGTAGCTTATAATCAACAAAGAATGCCTGATCATTTTCAAAAACATGAATGTGATAAACAATGTGGTCTCGAATAGAAATTCAACACAAAGTAAGGATGCATATGTCATGAAGGTCACTCATAACAAACAAAACAGTGAGACTAATATGAATGTGTTAGTATAATATAGCTCAAAACCTCACTAGTTATTTTTGTCTACCACTAGTCACCACTTTTCTAAGAATAATGTACATTAACTAATCTTAATAGCAAAAGTATGCCCCAAACGTAAAAAATTTAACAAAAAAGCAAAGCAGTTTGTGGCAATTGATCCTTACGAGACTGGTTACCTGACAGTTGGCATCTATCACAGGATTTACAGAAGGTATATCCATCTTTGAACAATGTTGGCCAGTAGAAGTTGCTCTCTAGAACTTTATGAGCTGTCCTTTTTGCTCCAAAATGTCTTCCGTAAGTGTACGAATGGCAGAAGGCTAAAATTGTTGATGATTCATTTTCCAATACACACCTCCTGATAACTTGATCTGAACAGTGCCTTCAAAGATACGGGTCATCCCATACGTAATACTTCGCTTCACTTTGTAGCTTATACCTCTAAGCCTTTGACAAACTAACAGGTAATTCATTAGTAACTAAAATATTAGCAATGTCCCTACAGTATGGTGGTGTCACATCTGCAGAAAATAATTACACATCTAGAAAGGTTTCTCGTGGAGAGATATCATCTTCTTCCTTTATCAAACGATTGAGATGGTCCGCTATTACATTTTCTGCCCCTTTCTTATCTCTAATCTCTAAGTTAAATTCTTGAAGGAGGAGAATCCATCTAATCAGCCTCAGTTTTGCTTCTTTCCCTGTGAGCAAGTATCGTAAAACTACATGGGCAGAAAAAACAATCACTTTAGTAAAAACACAGATAAAAGTTCTTTTTCAGTAATGGAATAATTCAATTGAGCCAGGTTTAGAGTCTTTGAAGCATAGTAGATGGCACGAAAAGCTTTTCCCACTCGTTGTCCTAGAACTACCATCATTGTATAATCACTCGCATCATGCATGATCTCAAAGGGGAGGTTCCAATCTGGTGGTTGAATCACTGATGGGGATGTCAAAAGCTTCTTAAGTTTATTGAATGCTTCCTTGCATTTTTCACCAAACTCAAAAGAGACATCTTGTTGAAGAAGCTTGCATAGTGGTATGGCTATCTTTAAAAAGTCTTTAATGAATCTTCGATAAAAACCTGCATGCCTAAGAAAAGAACACACTTCCCTCATAGTAGAGGGGTAAGGTAAAGAAGAAATAAGATCAACTTTAAACTTGTTTACTTCAATACCCTTAGCAGATATCACATGGCCTAAAACTATAGCTTGATCCACCATAAAATGACATTTTCCTAGTTCAACACGAGGTTAGTTTCTATACATTGTTTCAAGATAATGGCAAGATTCTCAAGACATTCATCAAAAGAAGATCCATACACAGTAAAATCATCCTTGAATACCTTGATAATCTTCTCAACATATTCTGAAAAATTGCTTACCATACACCATTGGAACGTGGCAGGTACGTTACATAATCCAAATGGCATTCTTTGATAGGTAAACATACGGAATAGGCATGTAAATATGGTCTTCTCCTGATCTTTCGATACGATCAGGATCTGAAGATAACCTAAAAAGCCATCTAAAAAGCAATAATAGTTATAACCAACCAATCTCTCAAGCGTTTGATCAATAAAAGGAAGGGGAAAGTGGTCTTTTTGAGTAGCAAAATTTAACTTTATATAATCAATACATACTTGGCACCTAGTTTACACTCGAGTGGGAACCAACTCACCTTCCCAATTTGTCACAAATTTGATTTCAAACTTCTTTGGAACCATTTGGATAGGACTGACCCACTTATTATTAGAAGTTAGGTAGATAACGCCGGCATTGAGAAGCTTCAGCACCTTTTTCTTCACAACTTCCATCATTAGAGGATTCAGCCTATGTTGAGCTTGCCTTGTGGATTTTACATCCACCTCTAACAAAATGCGGTGCATACATATGGAAGGACTTATCCTTTGGATATCTACAATAGTCTACCCAATAGCCTTCTTATACCCTCTTAGCATTCGAACCAGCCTCTCTTATTAATTTGAAGTCAACTCTGTCGAAATGATAACTGGGAGAGTTTGCTTATCTCCTAAATAAGCATACTTTAGATGCGTAGGGAGTCGCTTCAATTCCAATTATGGTGCCTGTACATCATAAGATAACAACTTTTGATAAGCTTCAGGCAGTTGTATAGAAGCCAAATCATACCTTTTTAAAGAGCTTTCGAATGAATCCAAGGTGGCTATCATTTCTATAAAATCTTCTCCCATCTCAACATGAGTGTTGGATTTTACTTCCATATGCTCAATTAAAACAATTTCCAAATGATCCCTGCAACTTAATTTAAACATTTCATATACTAAAAGATCAATCACTTCAATAGAAAAAACTCAATGATCATTAGGAGGATGTTTTATGGATTCAAAAATATTGAAATGAATCACTTTTTTGTCAAATTCCATTGTGAGGGTACGCTTACGAACATCTATCTTAGTTTAAACCATATTAAGAAACGGTCTCCCCAATAAGATAGGTATTTAATTGTATGAGGTGTCACCTTTCTTATCCATAATATAAAAATCTGCAGGAAACACTAACTCATTCACCTGCACTAAAACATCCTCAACCACACTATCAGGATAAGCATTAGTGAGGTCATGCAATTCTATAATTACACTAGTTTCTTTCAAAAAGCCCCAAAATCAAAGAAGCATAAATGGGTCGAGGCATCGCATTAATAGAAGCACCCAAATCCAACATAGCTCTATCGATCATAGTATTACCAATTTTGCAAGGAATGGTAAACATATCTAGATTCTGGCATTTTGGAGGCATCTTTTTTTTGTGAATACTGCCAACACATTCTCACCCATAATCACTTTCTCATCACCCTTTAGTTTCCTCTTATATGTACACAGTTCTTTGAGGAATTTAGCATACCTTAGTACTTGCTTGATTGCCTAGAGTAAAGGTATGTTGACTTTAACCTTTCGGAAAGTCTCCAATATCTCTTTATCTTTCTCCTCCTTGTTTGGTCTTGTCAATCTGCTACGAAAAGGTGGAGGGTTAGTTTTAGTAATATTGAGACTTCCAAAATTTACCTTCGTACTCGATGTCTAATTTTTTTCCTTTGCCAATTCCTTCTCGATCTCTTAATTAGTAACAATCCTTGATGGAGTTCTCTTGGAACCCTCAATCTCCTTTCCGCCCCTTAGGTTATAGCACTAACATTCTTCAGGTTTACCTCATGTTAGGATGGCAATTTTCCTCCACTTTGTGATTTTAGTCGATTGAGCCTCACTGCCATCTGAACCATTTGATTTTCCAAATTTTGTGTGCTTGCTTTTGATTCCTGTCAAATTTGTTGTATAGCTTACTGAAATAGCTGTTGTACATTCTGTTAGAATTCTTGCATATACTGTTGCAATTGCAGATTGTTAATAGTAATATTCTTAACAAGATCTTCTAAAGATGTACCTGAATTGGAAGAAGAAATTCCCTGTGTTCCTTGTAGCCTTTCGTTGAAATCCTTGGGTTCCTTACGATTGATTTTGGAAGAAATTTTGCTATTAGTTTCCTCTATAACTCAAGTTGGGGTGATCCCTCCAACTTGGGTTATATGTCTCTAAGTACGGGTTGTATAGGTTCGGGAAGCTTCCTCCTGCAACATTCACGTACTCTATACTTCCTTCTTGTAATGTCGGACACTCATAAGTTGGATGGCTCGTTTTTGAACATATTCCTTGCACTTTCACTTATGCCTGTCCAACTACAATCTGTCTTACAAAAGATGTTAGTTCATCTAAACGATGTTTAATGGATGAAGTGCTTACCTTATTTACTCACCGAACATCATTGCGAGTGCCTAATTATTGGGTGTTAGTGGCCATTCGCTCAAGTAATATCTTGGTTTCAATGGGAGTCTTCTCATAAAGTGCCCCACCGCTCTGCATCAACCAAACTCCTCTCCATTGGTAACAATCCTTCATATAAATATTGGATGAGAAGTTGCTTTGATATGTTATGGTGTGGACAATTAGCATATAACTTCTTGAACCGCTCCTAATACTCGTAAATAGATTCTCCATTATGCTGATTGATGCCACATATCTCCTTCCGAATACTCACAATTTTTTAGGCTGAAAAATATTTTTCTAAAAACAATCTCTTCATCTCTAACCAAGTACTTATGCTACCCGCTGGTAAATCAAA
Source organism: Erythroxylum domingense (assembly GCA_025594535.1). Classification (NCBI taxonomy): domain Eukaryota; kingdom Viridiplantae; phylum Streptophyta; class Magnoliopsida; order Malpighiales; family Erythroxylaceae; genus Erythroxylum; species Erythroxylum domingense. Next base: position 11,840,640 of record JANQBM010000009.1, on the reverse strand, counting down.
CAACTAATCTTTTACTGCATCTTTGAGTGAGAACGGGAAGGCTCTCAACATTATCTACTCATCCGTCACCCTAAGAGGCTTCATGCTCAAACAAACGTCATCAATCTCCTTAAGATGCTTATGTGCATCCTCATTTGCAAGACCATGAAAATTAGGTAATAAATTAATTAATCCAGATTTTAAATCAAAGGTAACATGTTTAGCAAAATTACGAAATGTAATGCATAGCAACATTCTCAGATTTGCCATAATTGCTTCAAATTCAAGTTCTGGTTCTACTTTTGAAGATGATCTTGCTTCTCTTCTTAAGCTTCGTAGTGTTCTCTCGATCTCCGGATCAAGTTGTCAATTTTTTTATGAGGAAATATAGTCACTACTATACACCAACACTTACAAACCTTTAAAAGTTAACAAATAATAAAAAAGAAACAAATATATTCACAAAACATCAACTAAAATAAAATACAAAAATTGAACTACCACACTCCCCGGTTACGACACCAAAATTTGACAGCACATATCGGGTGCACTGTAAAATTTACCTGACTTTGCACAATGAAATTTGTAGTTTTGGTGAATTGGGATCGAATCCATATGGAATGTTAAGTTAATTTTTGTAACGAACTTAATTGATACAAGGAAAATATAAAAATAGGGGGGTTTTGGATTTTTAAGCAGTTTAAAAATTAAAGAAAAATACTATTAAAACAAATTAAAACAAGTAATCAAAAATGAGAAAAGTACTAAAAATAAGTAAGGTTTAGTTTTAGGGTTAATCTCGGCCTAAACACGATCAAGCATATTCCATCATCCTATCGTCTTTATAACTCTCTTCGGACTATTGATTTGAGACTAATAGAATGCTCTACTAATCTTGATTTTCCCTTAGGTTATGTTTAATCAAGATACGATCATTAATTAAACCTAACTACTGAATAACCTAGGATACCATCTCTAGATTCAATTTGGCAGCCGCATTACGAATTGGAAAATGATCAATATAGGAAGTAACCTCACACGTTCAGGTTATCTAGCCTAGGTTATGTTGTTCCTAATGATTAACGATCATTAGATACTACTCAAACATCAAAAGCAACACTTACGAATTAAATTCAATGTTTTAGTAATAGGTTAGAAATAAAACAATCAAAATAACATATTAAGATCATTCATCCGAAAACCTAATCCAATCAACATCAACAACATAGCAATCTGAAAAGAAATTATAACCTTAAAGTGATAAAAATAACTTAACTGTGACTTAGTGCCGATATTCCTATTGAACCGACATCGGGAAGCTAGTCTTTCATTTCCATTTTCAAGCTCCAATAATCAACCTTAATAGCCTCCATTTATGTAAAAAGATCGAGCAAAGAATGACTACCAAAAATTCCTTTCACACTTTCCACTTTTCCCTATAGCTACCATTCTTTTGCTCCTATTACCACTACTTATCACTGTAGCTTGATGAGACAATTTAATGTTGGAGTTTTTAATGCATTGTCACTGTTCACGTATCTCTTTCTTCTTTGCCGCAAGCTTTGTCTCCTCTTCTTCACGTATAAAACTCTATTGGTTTTTCCCTATTCTTCATGCACTTTCGTCCTTTCTTTTTTAGCTCCCACACTATTTCCAGCCCCACAAAGTTGTAGCTCTCATTCACACTACTTTTTTTCTATTGTTTCAGCTCTCATTCATGCTACTCTTCTTCTTTTGTTTCAGCTCTCATTCATGGTACTCTTCTTTTCTTGTTTCAGCTCTCATTCATGCTACTTTTCTTCTCTTGTTTCAGCTTTAGGCTATTCATGTATTTCACATTACTATCTTCTTCTCCACACACACACACCAGCCCCTTTCACGTATATTCAACCCTTCAACTGACTGTTCCCTCCAATCAATACGCTTCCACGGTCCTTTCTCTTTTTTATTTCGTCGCCAGCCCCCTAAAATTATCAGCTAGCTTTTTTCCAAAATAATAATTATGTTGGATAGGTGTACCGTGTGATGCTCCTCTCCTTTCAGCCAGGTTTCTAAAAAAATAAATAATCAGTTGGATAGGTGGCTAACGTCCTAGCTGCTATCCAAATCTTTTTAATATTGCCTCATATGTTTTTAGCTCACATTTTTTTCTTCTTTCAACCGCCCATCATATACCACTAACTCACGTGTGTTTGCTCCTTTCTTCATTCCATAAGATAAATGTACAGTTGATATGTTTTCATGCTAAATCCATGCAAACGTGAGCTAGTTCGTTGTTTCTCATTCTTAATTCTCTTTTCCTTACTTGCTACAATATTTCTCATTCTTGCTTCTTGAAGACAAAGAGTATAAAAATTGAAAAGATGACTTCAATCAGTGCTTTTAGATCAGTTTAATTCTTTCACTTTCAAAATGTTCCTAAAAGAAAAATAAACTAAAATGAGTATCCCAAGCATTTCTAAGGCATTAATCACTAAGTGTAGAAGATAAAATAGATCAACATTTAAACACATATCATTAATGTTTTGCTTAGACTCCCTACAAGAAGCTACACTACCATAGGCTTGATAATACACCAATTCTCCTCTACAATGATTAATTGCATAAATAGATCAAAAGAACTTGCTTCGGGTTGTAATGTGGAAAGGGTTAAAGTTGATCAAAAAGGGTAAAGAATTAACATAAGCATTTATAAAGTAATAAATAAAAAAAGGGATAACAAAACATATTTCTAAGATATACAAATGTACATATACTGCTACTTTGCACTTATTGATGCTACTAAAATGTTCTTTTTCTTTTTTCATCAAATTGAAGAAACAATGAACAAATTAGCAACTAAATACAATGTTATTCAAGAGCAGAAGTACACTCAACTCATCTCAGAAAAAAATGTAGGAAAAATTCCAAATTAATGCATCACTTATTACTCTACTAAGCTTATGGATAGGTAGGCTAATGGGGTTTCCGGTTTTAAAATGTGGGGTGTTTTCAACAAACAAAAGGGTTAAGGCTAAATGGTGGTAGTAAGGAATAATAAACGGTTGATCATTTAAGCAAAAGGTTAACACAAAAAGGGCCTTAGTCATCTATATTAAGCATGCATCTAGTAGACTCAAACTGATTCAAAACAAGTTCTGAAAGTAATAACTTAAGGAACTATCACACAAACAAAGAAATAAAATGACTATAGATGGAAAGGCTTAATCCTCACATAGACTCAAATGAAAATTTGTTATGCATTTATACACTACCTCATTGCTTAAGTGTCAAATTTTGAGTAATCTTATGAAACCAATTACTTTTCATCACTTAACATGGTTCACTCTATACTCAAGTATCCCAATTCGAGTTTAAGCATGCATTCAATCTCATTTTAATTTTCATGATGGAATCTCATGGAAAAATAAATCAAAATTATTCAAGTTTAGTTCCATTGCTTAACACAAAACAACATAAAAACAATAACCTAATAAGCCTAAAACATGCATCCTAATTAACGAAATACAAACAGTGACTAAAAAAAATAAAACAATGTAATTGACAAAGCGAATGTCACCTCCCCCATCTTAGACTACACATTCTCCTCAATGTGATAAGGCAACCACAAAAGGATACTAAAACACAAAATCCAAAATCAAACAAACAAATAAGTAAAACAACTAAAAGGTAAATAAAACAACGTAAAAAGTAAAGGGTGAGAAAGCTCATCGAGATTGTGTTGGCGAAGGCGTAGGGAAAGGGACTTCAATGTTCTTCATCTAGATGAACTTGAGGAATTTTTTTATATACCGCTGCACCTTATGCACTTGTCCCATCTGGGTGCTGAGCTTATTAATTTGTAGCGTCATTTGTTGATGGTTATTGGCCATTTGGTTGAGGATTTGTTGGAACTTGTCAACATCTACTGAGAAGAGGATGGTTGAGAAGTGGCTGTATGCATCCTTGCCTTTCCTGTTCTTAACAGCAGTGCGCGTCTAAGGATTTCAGAGATCCATAGAATGGGGCTCTAAAATTTCAGAACGTCTCAAATAAGGTACATCAAACATATCAGGTCCATCTATGCACACCCTATCCAAATCAAGACTGTAATAAAAATCCAAAGCAGTAACAATGTAAGTCATGCCAAAATATGAGCTTTTCTTAGTAATGCAACTCATAATGGATCAAAAAATGTGATAAGGGGTATTTACCTTAATTTTACGATCCATGCACCAAATAAAGAAAGGTTTCTTAGCCGAACACTTGTTTCTTTTAGTTTTTTAAAAAATAATTAGGCACATAACTTGTGAAGAAGTAAGTGCTTAATGCTACAAATCAAAGTGTTGGGTGCATTCCTAGAGTTAAAAGTGTTTTCACCCGTAAGGATTTTCTAATAATCATCCATATAAAAATCATCATGGTCATCCAAAAATTTGGTGTTAGACAAGTCAAAAAGTGCATGAATGATAGTATAATCAAGCTTATATGCATGACCACCTATCCCAAACCAGAATGTGTCCATTTTAGGATTGTAGCATATAGTGGTGAAAAAATTTAGTCATTATGGGGTATATCGATACATCACAATGAATTAAACGGCCTTAATGAATATTTGCAACCAATCTTTCAATGTTAAGCCTTAGTCCTAGAGTTTCGAACAGGTTAAAATTAAAGTACCTAGGAGGCAATAACTCTTTATCCTTAAAATCTCGAAATCTCATACCTTCTTTTTCTATAAAAATAGGGAATGGGTCATGAAAATCAGCCGCCATATCATGTTTACCTTCTCCAGATACTTGGAAGTGCAGTTGGTTGGTTGGTTTCTAGGCTAAAAGCTTCTTCGTAGCCAGTAAAGGAGAAAAATTTACAAAAATAATCAAGAGAGAGGTGAGCATACTTTTGAGAGAGAAAGAGAGAAAAACTTACCAAATCCTTGGATTCTTAAGTGGTTAATATGAACTAAGTGTTAAAGGAGTGAAAAATGATGGAAAAGTGGAGAAAATACCAAGATTTGGGGAAAAGATGAAGATTTGTGAGGTTTAGGTGAGTGGCTATCATTTTTAGAGTGAGAGAATGTGAAGACATGAAGAAAGAAGAAAGGAGGGAGTTTTAAAATCTTTCAGCTGAGGTTCCCATGATCATAGGAATCACACCAATTCCCACGTTCGTACGTTAAAGATAAAGAATGTTTTTAAAGAGCCTTCCCACGATGTTGAGAAACAAACCCATTCCCACGATCGTGGGTTAAGGCTCCATAATTTTTTTAAAGAGCCTTCCCACAGTCGTGGGAAACAAACCCATTCCCACAATCGTGTGCATTCCAAAATTTTCAACTTTTTAGCCCTCTTCCAAGCTTAACAAGCATTCCTAACATTCAAGAAACCTGCAAACACATCAAAATCACCTAACCATTAAGTAATTTGAAGAGAAAGCAAGTTAAAACTCAAAGAAAACCTAAGTAAACACCAAGAAATCATAGCAAACTCAAACCAAACATAATTACAACCAAATAAATGAAACAAACAGGTAAACAAAGACAAAGAAAAGAAAGGTAAACATGCTAAGTTAAGGTCGTTAGCTTGACCATTCCACATGCATTCATGAAAGAGTGGAAGAAATGAAAGAGATGACTTCCCTTTCTTATGAATATGTTCCTCTATAATATGGATTGCATCTATGCCTATTGACCTTGAATGCTTCACCCTTGTCATTTTCCAACTCTAAAGCTCTATGAGGAAACACTTGAAGGATCTTGAAGGGTCCACTCCATCTTAACTTGAGCTTTTCGGGAAATAACCAAATTCATGAATTGAATAAAAGCAGCAAGTCCCCACTCTTAAACTCCTTCGTTTTAATGTGAGCAACATGCCACTTTTTTACTCTTTCTTTGTACAACTTAGCATTTTTATAAGATTCGAATCTCAACTCTTCTAATTCATCAAGTTGTAACAATCTCTTCTCACTTGCTAGCTTCCATTCCATGTTCAACTTCCTAACAACCCAATAAGTCGATGCCCCAACTCTAATTGTAAATGGAAAGCCTTGCCATGCATAATTCGATATGGTGTGGTACCTATTCGTGTTTTGAAAGTTATACTGTAAGCCCATAAGGTGTCATCTAGCTTTAAAGTCCAATCCTTTCTTGAAGTACTCACTGTATATTCCCAAATCTTCTTCAACTCTCTATTCACCACCTCCATTTTCCCACTGGTTTGTTGGTGGTAAGGGGTAGCCACTCTATAATGAACATTGTATATTCTCAGAAGAGCCTTAAAGCGTTTGTTTCAAAAATGGCTCCCCCCATCACTTATGATTGGTCTAGGCACCCCAAATCTAATAAAAATCTTCTTGATGAACTTTTGAACCACCTTGCCATCATTAGTTAGAGTAACTATAGCCTCAATCCACCTGAAAACATAATATACCCCAACCAATATGTAAGTGTTACCTAAGGAGAATGGGAATGGTCCTATGAAATCTAAGCCCCACACATCGAATATCTCCACCTCCATGATTGTAACGCACCACTCTCATAGAGTATAATCCCAAACGTATTGACAATTATTTGAGAACATACTCTACAAGGATGGCATGTTAAGACAAATAGTTGATTCATTGTAAAATCATTTTCAAACATCAAACACGTCATCAGAAAACCAGCAATCATTTATGACCCATTTCACTTTGTAAACACATCTTAAGTAAATTAATATTCAATTTAGACATTTCATTTACAACATATATCCATTCATAAATTTCATTACATTTCATAATTCACAAATTCATTGTACAATAATTTTCGAAATACAATTGAAATACAAAACTTGTTGAAGACATGTGCAAATGCAAACTGATCTCGACCACTAACTTTTGTCCGATTGTAGTGGTTATATTCCAATTAGTTTAACTGGATACCCCTGAACCTAAAAGACAACGTTACAATTTTGGTAAGTTTTGCGAACTCAGTGAGTGAACCATCCTTAATGTGCTCACTCAATTCAAACATGGAATAGTTCACAATTCACATTCAATTCACAGATAAATCATATCACGTATTAAGCATCACTTCACATTCATCATCTTTCAACAACTACCATTTAGTACACTATTTGCATTTCTATTTTAAGACAGACTATACATTTCATTTCAATCAATCATATAACACATATCAACTTATATATGCAATTGTTCATGAGACTCCACTTTCATTGTTAATTGTTATGACCGAGTGCCTTTTTAACTATCTCGTATCCATTGTGGATATTGGGCTCATTGATATCTGTCACATATCCATTGGGATATAAGGCTCATTTTACATAGTGAGCCTATGGCTCTTATACACGTTTCTAAGCTTTAAGCTCTTTTTCACTGGCTACTCCAGTCACAACTGCCTTTATCTAATCATGCATATCATGTAATGGAATGCATCAAATCACATATATGCAATCAATCACTTTCTTTTGGTATACACTTTCACTTTTTACATTTTCATCGGACCTAAGTCTAACGTTCAACATGTTTTTTGAGAACACTCATTTCTTCCTCATACACATTCAATGAAGCACTTCGAATACATTCACAATTATCAAACTCCTCGGACTGTTGTTGTCTAGAATTATCAATCATATCAATTTCAATTCAATAATTGTAATTTAAAAATAAGCAAGTCAATCCTAGTGAGAAACATCCAAGTTACTCATAGTACGCTCCAAATTAGCCATTACCTTTATGATCCGGAAATGTCTAGAAGATGATGTTCAACCGTGTGTATCTATCTTTAAGCAATATACATATTGTATAGACAATACTAATTTGATCAATCACATAAAGTATCAATCATACACATATGTATAAGTGTTATCCACTATGCATGCTCAAATGACTATTTTCGGGTATATATCCTTAAATCACAAGTTTTGACCATTTTATCATTGTCACTTGGATATAAAAAATTTACATTTAGGCTAATACCTTAAGTATACTTGATTACTCTCATTCCTGTTGGATCAAAAGCAATTTCATGTTTGGTTTGGTTAAATGGTAGATTTCAAAAAAATTTCCAAAATTAAAACACAACAAAAGCCTAAACACCAAATCAACATGCGTTTAATCCATACACAATACCACATAAGGAAAATAAATGAAATAAGAACAAGATCGGAATATTATCGACTCCTCGCTACAGCTTTGACTCCTCACTGATGTGTCCCTAACCAATCTGATTTACCACTTGTTCTCCTTAGAAAACTTGGTTAACAAGATCCTTTAGTGGAAAGGAGAAGAAAAATGTAGGAGAGAAAACCTTTTACTATGGTTGAATGTTTGGATAGCTTAGAGAGACCACACCTCTAACACCTTTATTTTTATCAAAGCTAAAATTGAATTGTACAAAATCGAAATCTCCAACTTTTGGATGGTTTTTGAGAGAATGAAGAGACAAATGGAGAGCTGTCAAAAAAGTTAATTGAGAGATTGAAAAACTATACTCTTCATTTAGCATAAAAGCCAAATTAATTTTCTCCCTCCAAGTTTAACACTTTTCAATTGGAAGAAAGCTAAGATAGCTATAATAAAACCAAGTTAATGGACAGCTCACATTCATTTAAAAAACAACCACAAAACCTTTTAGTGATTGCTTTGGAAGTGAGCGGAGCTTAAAGAACCACTTTATTCATTTTGAATATTAGAAGAGCTATACGTTTTTCATCTTTAAAACCATTAAACCTTTTAATGATTGCTTTGGAAGTGAGTGGAGCTTAAAGAACCACTTTATTCATTTTGAATGTTAGAAGAGCTATATGTTTTTCATCTTTAAAACCACTAAACCTTTTAATGATTGCTTTCAAAATGACAGGAGATTAAAGAACCACTTCAGTCATTTTGAATGTTAAAATAGCTATACGTTTTTCATCTTTAAAAACCATCCATTAACCTTTTAATGAAGAACACCAAAAAAGGGCTGACCATTTAATGGTGATGTGCATTACCGAATGCTAAATCTTTGTAGAATTCAGTTTTGCTCATCAATTTTTTTATTTATTTATATTTTAATTCAATTAATCTAATTAATTAAATCAAAATCCAGCCCAATATTAAAAGTTCCTTTAGGCTTATAATTAACATTTAATTAGTGTAAGCCCAGCATTTAATTATAGGCTTAAGTCCCAATTGAATTAACTTGTAATTAAAATTTTCTAGTCTTATTGACTCGAATCCAATTCGTCCATTTCTCTCCAAACTCTCTTTTTCTTTCAAACAACCTTCATTTATTTTTCTTACTTTCCTTGATAACCTTCCCAGAAGCGAAATGGGGAATCTAAATGGACTTAAATAATTCAAGCTCTAATAAGCCTGGAATTAATTTAATCCCATTAGAATTAATTCTGACTTATTAATCAAATGTCATTCCACTAAAGCCAATTTGTTGAACTCTTGAATTACTTAAAATTATGAGCAAACATGTTTCAAATTATTAATTCGATGTCTATTCGCAAACTCTATTATAAACCGTATTATAGCCATCTGCACAATAAAGGATAAAATTACCATTTTACGCTTATGTTAGTTTTTCCTTCTAGATCTCCCGTTTCACTCTATATGGTGATTAACACACAAGATCTAATCTTGGTGTTAAAACTTGATGAGTAGCTAGTCCATCAAACTACTAGCACGATGATATCACTATAAACTCTTTATTTGAATGAATGTTCCCTGATGCATGTTTCAATTAATAATTCCAACATGTGGATACTGAATCGATACCTGTAAAAATCTATTCATATTATATCAGGAATTATAACGAAACACACATGAGCTCACCACCCATTAAGATTGTGGTTTGTAATTAACGAATGCTAAGGTGTATGTTTTAAGATTAAAGTAATGGCCAACTTTATTTTTTAAAAAGATACGTGATTCTAGATTCATTTAATAGTGACATTACCTATAGTCAACTACTACCATAATTTGAAACTCATCATTCTCTTCAAGTAAACTCCTTTACTTACATAAAGGTAAAGCGCAACAATGCTGTCTAAACCATAATTAAGTGAACAACTTGATTATTTGACTGTGAATCAATTAATTTAGATCTTAATAGTATACATGTTTCCCATACATCTCTATGTATATGTATATTACTTACAAAGGAACCTTGGCACCTTATGACTTGTTATATTATGCTCATACAAATAAAACCAAACTCTTTTGTTTTATTAATAATAAATATATTTAGAAGAAAATTAAGTTATATGTAAATACACTTTTTTTTAGGGCACTATAGTTATATAACCCTAACAATCGCCCACGTGCGCCTACAGTAAGTTTGACATATCCCTCATTCCCATTCCTTCTAGGTGACCCTCGAAGCTCTTCTCTGACAGCGTCTTCGTAAACAGATCAGCAAGGTTTTGATCTGTAGGAATCTTTATCACATCCACCTCACCACGTTGTATTATCTCCCTTATGAGATGATACTTTCTATCAATGTGTTTGGCAGCTTTGTGATTCCGAGGTTCTTTAAAATTAGCCACTGCCCCACTACTATCACAATAAATTGTAATAGCCTTTTCTGTCTAAAGAACTACCTCCAAATCCTATAGGAACTTGCAGAGCCAGACTACTTCCATTACTGCTTCACAAGCGGCAATATATTCAACCTCCATAGTCGAATCAGCGGCATAAGATTTCTTAACACTCCTTTAGAATATGGCTCCACCTTCTAAAGTAAATATAGAACCTGAAGTTGATTTCCTTGAATCAACATCTGATTGGAAATTGGAATCCGTATATCCTATCAGAATAAGATCACTTCTTGAGTAAACAAGCATTAAGTTCTTCTTCCTACAAAGATACTTCAGTATGAACTTGGCCGTAGTCTAATGCTCTATTCCTGGATTAAATTGGAATTTATTTACCAGTTCCACTGCCTGATAGATATCCCGTCTAGTGCAAAGCATAACATACATTAAACATCCAATTGCAGAAGCATATGGAATGTTGCATATACGTTCGACCTCCTCTTGGGTCTTAGGTGCTTGCTCCTTTGAAAGTTTGATTCCATGTCTAGTAGGTGTGTAACCCCTTTTAGAATACTACATGGCAAACTTATTGCGCATGTTCTCAATGTAGGTCAGTTGAGATAAGGCTATCTGTTTGTTCTTATGATCCCTTATAAACTTGATCCCTATAACATAGTTAGCCTCTCCCAAATCCTTCATTGAGAATTATTTGTCTATCCATCCCTTGACCGTAGATAACATTCCTACATTATTCCCAATGATTAGAATGTCATCAACATACAGAATTACGAAAGTAACCTTGCCTTCTTGTGTCCTTTTATAGACACATGGCTCTTCTATGTTTATAATCTTATCAAACCTAATGTTCCAAGACCTAGATGCATATTTAAGTCCATAAATGGACCTTTGCAACTTGTATAAGATATGCTCATTACCTGACTCAGTGAATCCTTCTGGTTGGACCATATAAATGGCCTCCTTAAGATCCTTATTCAGAAATGCAGTATTGATATCCATTTTCCATATTTTATAATCAAAATAGGCTGTTTTGGCCAAAAGAATTCTGATGTACTTAAGCATGGCAACCAGAGAAAAAGATCTCCTCTTAGTCCATACCCTCCTTTTGAGTATAGTCCTTAGCTACCAATCTAACTTTAAAGGTCTCTACCTTTCCATTAGATCCTCTTTTCCTTGTAAAGATCCATTTACACCCTATGGCTTTTACACCTAGTGGTAGATCTATAGGATCCAGACTTCGTTGGCATACATGGAATCTATTTTCAATTCCATTACCTTTAGCCACTTTTCTGTATCAACGTCATTAATAGCCTATGTATAAGTAATGGGATCTGTTACTTCTTAGTCTGAGATGGAAATTATGCCTTCTCCTATACCTCGATATCTATCTAGTTATCTCTCAACACTCCCACTACCTCTAGGCACTACTTAACGATCAAGCTGCTCTTCCGATTCAACTTTTAAATCCATTTCCACATCTTGTTCTGCTATATCCAAATCAACTCTTGGTTTGGATGAAATAGTTAACTCCTTTAGTACTACTTCACTTCTTCCTTTGTGATCTCCAAGAAGGTCACATTTGTCAACACAAATACCTTCCTTTCTTGAGAACCATAAAAATAGTACCCTCGTTTACCCTTAGGATATCCTATAAACAAACATACTTCTGAGCTTGGTTCCATCTTTGTGGATTTAGGCCTTAAAACATGGGTTGGGTAGCCCCAAGTCTTCAAGTACTATAATGAAGGCACTCGTCCAGTCCACAACTCCCTAGGTCTTTTAGGCACTAATTTGGATGGAGCGAAGTTAAGAAGATAAGTTGCCATTTGTATGGCTATCCCCATAATGATTTTAGAAGGCTAGCGTAGGACATCATTGATCTTACCATTTTATTGAGGTGTTAAGGGAGATAACAAGTTGGAAGCAGTTCCACTATCAATTAAGAATTATTGGAACTCTTCAAATAAGTACTCACCACCGCGATTCGATCAAAGTTGTTTTAATGGCTTGCCTAGCTGCTTCTCAGCTGTAGCTTTGAATTCTTTGAACCTTTCAAAGGACTCAGTCTTTTTATGCATAAAATGCAGATGACCATGTCTAGAGTAATCATCTATAAAGGTTATGAATTATTTATAACCTCCTCTAACTTATACGCTCATGGGCCCACACACATCAGTGTGTACCAAGTCTAACATAGATTCTGATCTGTTTCCTTTGGATGGAAATGAGACCTTGGTCATGTTTTCTTCAATACAAGACTCACAGGTAGGTAATGGACCATTGTCCAACCCCGTAAGGATCCCATCCTTCACTAACCTGCTAAGTCTTTCCTGATTGATATGACCCATCCTTAAGCGCCACAGATATTTTGAATTAAAGCTAGAGTCATTGAATTTTCTTAGTTTTATTAATTATGTGGTATTTAGTGAGCCAGTCATAGGTTTTGTAAAGAACAATTCTTGTTTGATTACTTCATTATAAATAAAATCCATGTTTTTATATATTAAAACAACATTTTCAAAATATAAGGCATAACCAAATTTTATTAAACAAAAAATAGAAATCATGTTCCTTACAATCATTAGGATGTAATATACATCCTCCAAATATAGCCTATGACCACTAGGAAAGTCTAAGACAACTACTCCCATTGCTTCTACTGAAATGTTGGATCCATCTGCTATCTTGACTTGAAACTGGCCTGTAGGTAGCCTTTTCCTTTGCTAGAACCCCTGTATAGAATTACAAACATGGTATGTGACTCCTAAATCTAATATCCAAGAATTAGATGAATTTGCCACATTTTTAGTTCCTAACAAACTTGGGAAACTCATACCTTGTTTGCTATTGAGGGTCTCAAGGTAGACCGCGTAGTTCCTCTTCTAGTGGCCCTTCTCACCATAATGGAAACACTTTCCTTTGGTGTCCCCTTTGGCCTTCTTTTTCATGGGTTGGGCTTTGACCCCTATTTTGGCCTTCCCTTTCTTTGCACCCTTCTTCTTTTACTTGCCCTTACCCTTGGGCTTAAAAGAAGATGCCACATAAGCCTGTTGCCAATTAGCCCTGATATTTAATATCTCCTCCGTATTCTGGAGGGTATTCATCAACTCACTTAGGGTGTCATCCTTGGTATTGAGCTCATAGTCCAACTTAAACTGCTGAAAAGAAGAGTTTAAGCTGTTGATGATCACGATCATCTATGTTTCCGCATCCATTTCTACCCCAAAAAACTAGGCTTTAGTAACTACAGAGATTACCTTAAGCATGTAATCCTACATCAATTCACTAGGCTTTTGTCTGAGATTATGAAAGGTTTGGATAGCTTTCACCCTTCCAGCCTTGGTCCTCACACCAAATATCTCATATAGGTGATGGATCATTGCACTGGCATTTTGTATGCCTGCAAATTGCTTCTGTAACATTGCACTAACAGAAGCCAGAATATAGCACTTAGCAATCTTATCAGCATTCTGCCATCGCTTATGTTGCTGGACTTAAGAGTTGATTTGTCACCCAGAGGTGCAGGCTCATTGTCTATTAATACCCATGAAATTCGTTCATATTGGAGAACGATGTCGAGGTTACGTATCTATTCATTAAAATTTTCTCCATTTTCCAATTTGTTATTAGTCAAGAGCATTGTAAGTGGATTCATATTGTGGTTATAATGTTAATATAAATTATTAAAGAATGAGCATACTAGTTAAAATCATTGGAACTTTGTATGAAATCATGATGCATGTATGCATGATGATAGATTTAATAAAACTTAAAAAATTAAATCTTTATACGACGGTTATTTTTCTTATCTATAACGGATTAAGTGACGGTGGGCCATCTTGTCCATTAAAAGAAAAGCCTAGGACCCTCCCACTCAAAAAACTACCAAGCATCTTCATGCCTAACTCTTTGAGAAGCGCCATAATTTGGTCAATTGCATTTATCAACAGAGCTATGATGGGCAGGATATTGATAAACCATGTTGAGTGTGCAACCATTTGATTCATCCATTAAAGGTACTTGCAAACTATGCCTCGGTCGGAGGTCACTGTTACTACCAATAAGTGGACTTATCCTTTAGGAGACCTAAACCATGCAAGATCTAGGATTTATGTCCTCTAGTGGGGAGTAACACTACAACGCATGCAAATGGGCCATCGTATGGGGACCGTGGATTCTCATATGAGCATCCTCTCCCACTCATTCTTTTTCGATCTTTAATTTTTAATAATTACCATCTTGTCTAGATGCAATTTATTAACCATCCTATAGTGTTTCATTATATATCTAATACATAATGAATGCATGGCAAAACCTAGGGCTGGAAATTTTTCTAAATGGCATACATTAACATAATATCGCATATTATTGGCATCCATTCATCCATTCATCCCGTGAATTGAAAAAACTACTTTTGGTTGTCCATCTTAGAAAATTAAAAGAAAATTACAAGGCCTTTTGTCCCAAAAATTCTTCTTGGACTTGGATCTTTTGCTTCGAACTCTTCGCTCGCCCAAGCAGACACTTTTGGTAAAAATGAGTTAATGGCACTTTTTTTAAAATCTGATTTGTAAATAATAAAAAGAAAAATTCTAGAACTTGAAAAAAATGAAGAATTAACATAATTTAATCAAAATAAAAACTGCTATTAACACAAAATTAAAACCTGAAAACATTTACCTACTTTTCTTAGATCCATGGCTGCCCTGTCTTTAAAATTACAGAATTTTCTACATTACTAAAAAATAAAACCAGAAAAAATTAAGACAAGGAGGAAACATTACGATGATAGGCCACCGTACTTGTTACAAACCAAACGAAGAAAACTTACAAACTTACAAGGTAAAAAGATTTTCTGTGGATAACCAAAAGAGCAAACCAAAATATTCATAACATATATTTTTATCACATAAAAAAATCGCAGCATATATAATTTAATTTAGTTGCCAACCAATGCCACATATAGGAACCGAATTATGTATAATAAATCCAGGCTCTAATACCTATTGTTAGATCGAAAACAATTTCATGCTTGGTTTGGTTAAATAGTAACTTTCAAAAACTTTTTCCGAAATCAAAACACAAGGAAAGCGTAAACACGAAATCAACATACATTTAATCCATACATGACACGGCATAAGGAAAATAAATGAAATAAGAACAAGATCGGAATATTACTGACTCCTTGCTATAGCTTTGACTCCTCGCTGCTGTGTCCTCAACCTATCCGATTTACCACTTATTCTCCTTGGATAACTTGGTTAACAAGATCATTTACTGGGAAAGGAGAAGAAAAATGTAGCAGAGCAAACCTTTTACCATGGCCGAATGTTTGGAGAGCTTAGAGAGGCCACACCTCTTACACCTTCATTTTTATCAAAGCTAAAAATGAATTGTACAAAACTGAAATCTCCAACTCTTGGCAATTTTTGAGAGAATGAAGAGCCAAATGGAGAGTTGCCAAAAATGTTAATTGAGAGCTCCAAAAATTGTACCCTTCATTTACCACCAAAGCTAAATTAATTATCTCCCTCCAAGTCTAACACTTTTCATTTGGAATAGAGTGAAGATAGTTACAACAAAACCACGTTAATGGACAGAACACATTCATTTAAAAAATAGCCACCAAACCTTTTAATGATTGTTTTGGAAGTGAGTGGAGATTAAAGAACCACTTCATTCATTTTGAATGTTAAAAGAGATATACATTTTTTATCTTTAAAAACCATCCATTAACCTTTTAATGAAGAAGAGCATTACCTCATTCTTTAATCAAAAGAATACCAAAAAAGGGCTGCATTTTTTTGTCTTTTAAAAACAAGCCATTAAACCATTTAATGGTGATGAGCATTACCGAATACTATTGCTTTGTAGAATTCAGTTTTGCTCATCTATTTTTTTTATTTATTTAGATTTTAATTCAATTAATCTAATTAATTAAATCAAAATCTAGCCCAATATTAAAAGTTCCTTTGGGCTTATAATTAACAATTAATTAGTGTAAGCCCAACATTTAATTATAGGATTAAGACCTAATTTAATTAACTCTTAATTAAAATTTTTTGATCTTATTGGCCCGAATCTAATTCATCCATTTTTTTCAAAATTGTTTCATTTTCTTTCTGATAACCTCTGTTTATTTTTCTTACTTTCCTTGATAACCTTCCTAGAAGCCAAATGGAGAATCTAATTGGACTTAAATAATTCAAGCTCTAATAAGCCCGGAATTTATTTAATCTCGTTAAAATTAATTCTATCTTATTAACCAAATGTCATTACACTAAAGCCAATTGGTTGAACTCTTGAATTATTGAAAATTATGAGAAAACATGTTTCAAATTATTAGTCCGATGTCCAGTCACAAACTCTATTATGAACCATATTATAGCCATCTGCACAATAAAGGGTAAAATTACCGTTTTGCCCTTATATTGGTTTTTCCTTCTAGATCTCCCATTTCACACTACATGGTGATTAACACACAAGATCTAATCTTGGTGTTAAGACTTGATAGGTAGCTAGTCCATCAAACTACTGGCACCAGTTTAATTACCAATCTCTGTAAAACATCTAGAAGTGATAGCACTATAAACTTTTTATTTGAGTGAATGTTTCTTGATGCATTTTTTAATTAATAATTCCAACATGCAGACACTGGATCAATACCATGTAAAAACCCACTCTGATCATATCAAGAATTATAACAAAACACACGAGTTCACAACTCATCAAGATTGTGGTTCGTAATAAACGAATGCTAAGGTGTATGTTTTAAGGTTAAAGTAATGGCCTACTTTGTATTTTTAAAATATGTGATTCCAGATTCATTTAATAATGCCATTACTTATAGTCAGCTACTATCATTATTTGAAACTCGTTATTCCCTTGAAGTAAACTCCTTTACTTACATGAAGGTAAATTGGAACACTCTAAATTATAATCAAGTGACCAACTTGATTATTCGACTGTGAATCAATTAAATTATATCCTAATAATATACATGTTTCCCACACTTCTCCATGTATATGTATATGTATATTACTTACAAAGGAACCTTGGTACCTTATGACTAGTTATATTATGCTCATATAAATAAAAACAAACTCTTTTGTTTTATTAATAATAAATATTTTCTGAAGAAAATTAAGTTATATGTAAATACACTTGCTTTCCAGGGCACTATATTTATATAACCATAACAATTCCATATTTCATATGTTCATCAATCATATAGTCTCTAGCATTGTAATGATTATATAATTCAATATTACTTAATACACCTTACTCTCTTTGTAACATACCACTCCCATAAAGCATATACCTGACATACCGAAGAATATTTGATAACATACTCTACAGAATGGCACGTTAAGACGGTTAAATCAATTCATTTTTTAGTTTTACTTTTTAATTTGTTGCATATAATATAAAACATTCCAATAATCACATTGTTCCATTTTTATTCACAAAAATATAAAGTCTCAAATGTCATTATATTTCCAAAATTCACATGTACAATATACAACAGTTGAGAGATACAATCCTTGATACAACATAACTAAGACATTTGTAGGTACAATTGATCTCAACACTAACCCATATCTAAATGTAGAACTTACTTCAACTGGACTAGCTAGATTTCTCCTAAACCTAACAAACAAAGGTGCAATTTTGGTGAGTTTGTGAACTCAGTGAGTGAACCATCATCGATGTGCTCACTCAAAACAAACATAAATATCGCAAGTATATAACACAGTTAAATTAGTATTTCATATCACTTAAAATCAAATCTTATATATCATATCATTCATAATTCAGTACCTGATTGCAAAATACATCATATTCTAAAGAGTTCGTTATGAACACAAGCATTTCATATAATCAATTCAGGATAATGTAATCATTCATTTCATCTCATTCATATCATCCATATCTACAAAAACATAGCATATCATTGTATCCACACAATTTATCCATTCTTTGCAAATACTCATATGGAACAAGTAAAGATATGGATGTAATGCACATGAGACTCCACTTTTATTTTTATTTTTTTGTGATCAAGTGCCTATTAATTGATCCATATCCCTTATGGATACTGGGCTTATTTCAGGTACTGACCTATATCCCTTATGGATACTAGGCTTATTTCAGGAACTAACCTATATCCCTTGTAGATACTGGGCTTATCTTAGGTACTGATCTGTATCCCTTGTGGATATTGGGCTTATTTTAGGCTGGTAACCCCAGTCACAACTCCTTTATCTGATCATGTACATCAATGTGCATCATCTCATATAATGTGCTATTAATAACTTTCATTCGATATGCACAATCATTTATCACAATCATCGGATCAGAGTCCAGCATTCACCATTGACTTTAGTAACACTTACTCCATTCTCATTCACATTCATATTTATCATCAGACCTTGGTTTGACATTCAACAATAATATTACACATCACTTATTTAGTCAAATTTACATACAATGAGCACTTCCAATATAGTCCCAAATAATGATCTCCTTAGACAATTAATGTCTAGAATTATCACAATCAAACCAGTAACAATTCATTATGTAAAAATACCCCTATATAAGGAGACAATACCCCTACATATTTGACCAATCAGGTAAGAATTTGTAAGACAAAATTTATTAAGGGGAAAATTTGTAACATCCCTTTTCCATACAAACGATTAAAACCCTAGATTCCTATAAATGAGAATTAGTAATGAGAGATTAGAAAAAAATATATTTCATACTCATGCATAATATACCATACATACACGTGAATGTGATTATTGCACACACAAACTAAAATGAAATGTTCATGCACTCATTTGACATTTTCCAGCTATAAATGATTGCTTTAATGTGATTATGATATAGATAGGGAATATTTTGCCTTAAAAATTAATTTGGTGAATTAAATTATTGATTTAGAATTTTTGGTGAAATTTGAGAATTTTCTAAAATTTTGATTATTTATGGACTAGGAAAAAATGTGAAGTCACAGAACAATTGATAAATGGTTGTAGAATTTAGTGTCAAATGGTAGTGGAAATTTTTGATAAATGATATTAGGATTTATTGATGAATGTCATAGAAAATTAGGAGACAATTGAATTAGAAATTATGGGACAAATGGACTGATTATTAAGAATCATATGGTAAAAGTTATTACCTAACTACGTAAAATGTATTAAGTGGTCAGTGTCATGAAACATGTCATGACACTTACAAAGCATTTTATCTAGCTAATTGATCACCCACGATGCTCTCAATTTGTAAACCTTCTTTCATTTTTTCTTTAAAAACTCAACTCTCCATTTTCTTCTTTTCTACATTCTCTCTTCATTTTCATCTCCCCATCTCATGAAAATCACAAACCAACCCCTTCACGTTGATTTTGTCAAAATCCTACATTAACACTTCAATATCCTTACTAACTCTTCTTGTTAGAAAGAAAACATAACCTATTCCTCCATCAATGATGAAGATCGTAAGATGCTTGGGAGCTATGTTTAAGTGATATTTTGAAGAGCTTTTAGTAAAACAAGTAAATGTTAAGCATTCTTCTTCATGAGTATGATGATGGTTGGTGATAGATTGATGAGTAAAATGTGTGCTAGAATATGTTAGATGGAGTGTTTTCACTAAACAAGCATCAGTATTTTAGCCATATCTTGATCTGTCAATATCCAAATAGGATTATTTTTAATTTATAATAACCTAGATACATATAGTTACAATTTTCATGAAGTAATCGAATTTGAATTATATTTCTAAGGGTTTCAAAATTTTGCTTGACGTTGAGTATTGGGTGTTGTTGCGGTGTTTGAATAGTTTGTATTATTTTCAGTATAACTCACAAAATACTGAACCACACTCCATGAACTTGATGTATTTAGAAACTTAAGACATATAGGAACTTTTGTTTAGTAGCATGTATTGCCTAAATACCTCATTTTCTGGATAAGATTAAGATCACTAAAGGAGAAGCTAGAAACGTTCTAGAGCTATTGCAAGATGGTTTTACTATTAGCAAACTCTGCTAATGAATTTTTTAGCAACGACTTGGAGATAAATTGATGGACAACTTCACGTAGTTCAGTTTTTTACTTCTCTATCTTAGTGTGTAACGATAGTAGCTTGAAGAAAACATCAATAACTATGCAGGTAGGTGGCGGTAGCTAAAAGCTGCAACTACCACTGGTTAAGCTCCTAGTAAATTGTCATTGGGCTAGTAGCTAGTGGCTTAAAGATGTAGTATTGGCCAAGATAAAAGTAAACTCACTGGTCAATGGTTGTGGCAGTAGCAAGAACAATTGACCGACTAGGTTTCTTGTTTTAGGTTTAGGGTATTTCTTATGAAGAGCCATTGTTTAGTTACATGGTTAGTGTAACGTTAACTAACAATAAGGATGTTTGCAGGTGATATCTAAACCTAACACTTGAATATGAGGTGGTTGGAAAATGAAATAGTATATTCCAAACCCATATTTGGAGTTGTTTAGTTTTTGAATTAAGAGCAATCTAATTCTATAATAGTCCATAATCAATTTATAATTTAAAAGAGCTTTAACAACCAAATTTTAATTTTCAAATTAAGGTAATTCTGTTTCTTAATTTGATTACAATTAGATTGAGTCTTAGTTAATAATTTTTAAAATTAAAAAGTAATTTTATTTTAATTATATTAAAATCAATTAATTAGACTCCTTAAAATTAAGAAAAGTTTTTTAAGTAATTAAGAAATATATTTCTTAATTAAATTTATTTTATTTTAATTTAATTGAGATATATTAAATTTATTGTTTTTAATTTTAGATAATTATTATTTTATTAGAAATTACTTATTTATGAATAATAAATTTTTGGATTTATTAGAAAAGCTATTTTATTAATTAAATTTGAAAAAGATGTTTTCCTTTATTAATTGAGAATATTAAGCTTTTTAATTTTTTAAAATAGTTTTCTAATTTATTAAGAAAATATTTTAAAACTATTTTCTAATTAATTGAGAAATTAATCTTTAAATAAATGATATAAAGTACTTTCTCACACTAGCGACTCTCAAGTGAGCACTGGGTGATTCAGGTAAGCAATGGGCTAAACGTTGAAGCACACCATGGATCTTCTCGCCATTGCCTGCGATGTATAAGAGTTTATGCTTGGCAACGTCTAGCCTCATGAGATTTCAGCTATTTTGTTTGCTCTTTATCTGACAGTCTATCTATAACTTTCCTACCCTTTGTTTGCACTATTTAGCTTACACTCCTTCATGCCTATCTCTCTTTCTTCTACACCCATTAGCTCGCTTCAATGCTTCTAAAACTCTTATTATCCATCAGGTGTTCCTTTTGACCAATGGATAATGACTTCCCGCCCCTAAACACCAACATTTCCCAGCTTTTGCACCTTCCATCACCATGCACTTTCCACTACTAAATTCCAAAAATTTCCCAGCTTGCTACACCCTCAACCACCATGGACATTGTTGGTCCTTCTGTCGAGCAAAATGGGTTTAAGTTACTAGAGATTCAAACCCTGAGATGAAGGTAAAAATTTTTCCACCGAGTGATGTGGAAGACCAGCGAATTGTATCTCCACCAATAAAGATTCTAAAAGTAGGTGCAAATAGATGGATGTCAACCTTATTGATATTTTTTCTAGATAAAAGGGTCACATTCCCTTTTATGAAGCAGCGGGCTCAACATCACTTGAAAAATCATAGATTATTAGATTTATTTATCAATAATGAAGATGATTATCTATTACAATTTGCCACCCCCTAAAGATGCTAAGAAGATCATATAAGCTGGCCCATAGCAAGTACTTAATAAACCTTTACTTCTCCATCTTTGGAGACCAGATATCAAGCCTGAAGAGCTTATACAGGATAACATACCTATATCGATATGCATCCACAAGATTCCTTTGGAATATTGGATAACAAGGGGTTTGAATCACCTAACAATTTATGTTGACAAGCCTATATTGATGGATCAAGCCACTACTGAAACAAAAAGAGTTAATTTTGTGAGACTGTGTGTTTTAGTAACTGTTATGGTTGAATTACATGAAGTTATACCTTTTATAAAACTCAACGAAGAATTACAACATATGAAAGACCAGTTGAAGGTGCATTATGCATGGAAACATGATCCGATGGTTGGTTGTGTGTAAGTTTTAATTAATAACCTTCGATAATTTACAAGAGCACTGTTCATTAGCGTAGTACCAAAAGTGTCGATCCCATAAGGAGGGAGTTAATCTAATCCTAAAATATAAGGCTAGAAATAATAACAGAAATCCAAGATGCAATGAAAATAAAAATGAGAATTTAATTCAATCAACCAAATTAAGAATAAAACACGAAATACTAATTACCAAGCAATTACAATCAATCAAAAGAAGTTACCAATTAAAAGAAAGGGAATTTTACCTATTCCTAATCTAACCTATCTGATTAAGAATTATTGGATTGTTGGTTCTAGATTATCCTAGGGTTGATTTTTCTCTCTCGAGTTATAACCATTAACCCTAAATCATAAACCTTAATCAAATTATGGAAGTTGCAATTTTTAAATTCACAACCTATCTAAAACCCTAATTAGTTCTGAAGTTCTCTAATAAACTATCGGAAATATATTCAATATCTCTCTTCACACAATTTCTCGATCTGATTCTATTTTTGTTCTATTAAATTACCTAACTCTTTTTAGTCCAATTTAATCATTTTCCATTCAGTTCACCCTCTCATTTTATTATCAAATTATGCAATCACAAAATTAAACCATAAAAAATCCAATAAGCACATAAGCAATCAGATTTCATTAATTTAAGAATAATATTCTGAAGGTGAGTTTAGAAAATTCTCAACATTTTAGATTCTATCATCAACTGTTCAATCCAATTTTATAAAATGATAAAATTGAAAATAAATAAGAAATACAATCTAAATGGAGGATAGGAGGCAGAGATGTTAGGAAACCTCCTAATTCGAAACGTACGCCGAGTCAACTTCTTCTCCTCTTTGCTCTTCCTCTATCTGTCGATGAATTCCCTTTATGTAACACCCCAACTCCCGCCGGACCCACACCCGATATCGACAGTGATACCCGGATCCGTGCCCCGCGAAGATGGCATGTCACATCACTTAACACTTAACAAAAAT
>JANQBM010000009.1:11787612-11802843 GCA_025594535.1 Erythroxylum domingense | reverse complement strand
AAATATTCCCATGTAATGTACATATGGAATTTGGATGCATTTGGTTTATCAAAAAGACCATTTTGCCCCTTTTATGAATTTAATCCATCTACTAACTGAATAAAATTATGAAAATATTCTACAACCATCTTATCATCAAATTGACCATGAAATACTCTAATTAGGGTCAATACTTGTTGATTAGATGCTTTCAAAAATTTAGAATGGGTTTAAAATCTTTAATACCCATTGTTTTCCAAAAAGGGCATTTTGGTCAAATAATTTTGAATTACACGAATTCTATTCAAGCAACGTCCATTTTGACCCATTTCAATTCCTAGGGACTGCAATCCTAATTTCAAAGCTTTCCATTGTATTTTGAAATGTTCGGTAACTTTTTTGGTTGCTCGGAAGAATTTTCATATTGAATCCAGAAATCAATGAATGTCATCGAAATCATTTGGATTTCATTCAAAAGTATCACCTAAATCTCCAAAGCACATTTTGGGGCTTTTAAGTTTGTTCGGATTCATTCCATAGCTTTTTGGAGTTTTCAAAAATTTTCTAAAAAATTTCTGGTTGAGTCTAAAACCATCTTCGATCTATCTGTGATCTCTATTATAACTTCAATAATACATTTAAATGCTTAAATACTCTAGTATACCATAAATACAACATAATTATAAAATGCATGCATAGTATATTACATAGTACAATAATCAAAATAGCATATTACAATTTCACCCCTCCTTATAAAAATTTTATCCTCAAAATTTAAACATAGTCATAAAAAAAATAAGAATATTGACTTCACATCTACTCTTCGCACTTCTACTTTATCAATCACTTCATAGGGACAAGCATATCATGGGCTTAACTTGTCACCTTGTCTAAAACAGACTATTCCTTTCCATAATGATATTCACAAAAATTCTTTGATCTTAACTTTAAACTCCAAATTCTTCCTCCATTTCTACACTTAGCTTCGTTGTCGATTTTAGGTACTATCACTTTGACCTGAATAATTTTGATCGTATTTATGGTTATCTAAACTAGTTTAGCCTAACTAATTTTCTTTCATCTATCTCATCCTAATATATCAACACTCTATGTAACTATATACTTCCCATCACTTATAGCTTGATTAATCTATCAAATAACTACTTTGGATAGTTAGGACATGGGCAAATTTTGTAATTCGATCCTTTATCTCCCATATACTATCATATCCTCTTAGATTTCACAAAATTGCTACCATCAAATCCTTCATAATACGCTTCCATTTCTATTCCCTAATAGGAAGTGGCTAAGTAATTTTTATTGGTACTTTAGCTCTCAGTCTTGACTTGTTTATTTAACAAGCGTTTGAACATATAATTTGCTATCACCCTTTTCATACCTTTTTGATCATAATGCACTTTCAAGGTATTATGCCTCTTTGTGTTCCTCAAATGCGTAGCATACACTAGTGAGTGACTTAATCTAGAATTTCTTTCTTAAGTTCAGTCATGACTATTACGCACAATTTTTGACCTAACGTCAACATAACGTTACCTCTTAATAAAATGCCCTCAAAATTTGCAGCTTATCTCCACATAAAACTCTTTTTTCTAAATAATTGTTTTCTCTTTCTCACTAATAATCAGTTTATTCACAACTTTGATAACTTAACCATACATCAAACTATCCATTTAACATTATCAAGATTCACATCTACTTAGATTACTACGAACGAAACCTCTAATTGGAGTTCTACACAAAACAATTTTTCTCGTATACTTCTAACTAATAAAAATTTCCTTTCTCATTGTCTCTAATTATAAACAAAACTCAATAATGTTTTTCTTGTATTTCTTATGCCTCACATGGACTCCTTGGCTTTCGAATCTCAAATCTATAACCACCAGTGAACTATTTATTGTACGATTGTCATTTCCCTTTATACTCTTTAGAAGCAAATCAATCGTTAAGATCATATCTTAAGACAATAACATAATATCTTATTCACATAAAACCATTCAATTACCTCATAGTTCAAATTTTACTATCTTATAACGCAATTTTGAGCTTATCAAACCTCAATCTCTTCAAACAAGAAGTATACCTTATACTTTCATTACACAACACTGATGTTCAATAAAAATATCTTTACTTGTCCATTTCTAATACTAAAAAATATTTATATGATTTCAGGTACCTCAGAACTCAATCTAGGACTTTATTAGTTACTAAAAAATTTTAATCATCTAAAATCTCCATATCATACTTATTCAAAGGTCCCATACATAATTCTTATCATTCTTCCAATCGTCAACTATAATTAT
The DNA here is from genome assembly GCA_025594535.1 of Erythroxylum domingense. NCBI lineage: Eukaryota > Viridiplantae > Streptophyta > Magnoliopsida > Malpighiales > Erythroxylaceae > Erythroxylum > Erythroxylum domingense. The sequence continues at coordinate 11,800,540 of JANQBM010000009.1, read as the reverse complement.
CTGTAAAATAATATCTCTAAATTCTAATGAGACAATTCTCCATTATTGATTAAAACATATCATTGAAATTTCCTTGAAACTTTTACCAACATTTTCACTCATCTGATTTTCAAGAAATAAAACAATTGACTTACGTCAAAAGAAACTTAAAATAATGAATGTTCAATACTTAGAATCGATATACTAATATACACACAATTGAAAGTTTACATCAAACTAATCATTGTTTAGAATCGATATACTAATATACATATAATTGAAAGTTTACATCAAACTAATCATTGCTCTAAAAAATATTGTCCATTCAATAATCTTGATTAAAGATTCCATCATAATGTCATCCATAACATTATTTTGTACAAATCCACAAATCACCTTACAATCAAACTAGACTTGACCTTAAAAACAAATTTTAATCTAAAATTGATATTTATTCTAATCAATCACTCTATAAGGTCATAACATTTAAACATATTAGAAGTCAATCTTCATTATGTCAATGCTTCCAATTTAACAAATATGATCTCAATATGTATAATAAAAGCAAGTTTTATAATCATTCTACTGTATATGATAACACACATGAAAGAATTAAAAAAGCTTAAAATTTTTGAATTTTTGCTCTTAAGCTCAAAAGCTCACGAAAAAATGGGGTTTTATTTGTAAATAATATGCAATTTCATTCAACTTGATTATTTTAATGAATACTAAAAATATGAATTATAAAAGTAATTTTATTCTAACTATCATCCTTTTGCATACTAATTTAATTTAATATTCAATAATGGAATATAATATTGATGGATAGATTTCAATTAATTCAAGATGTCAGTTTATAAAATTTAATAACCAAGATTATAATAAGCTTAAGAAAACAACTAAAATCATTACCGCTTCCTCACACTTAAAGTTGTACATTATCCCTAATGTACACAATATAAGTATATATGAAAAAGTGAAAGGGTTTAGTGTTACTTTCCTGAGGAAGATTTTTTATTATAATCCATCTAATTTGAGACTAACATCCTTGCAAGATATAAAGAAAAATGGATAAAAAGATAAAAGAAAATAAAAATAACTAAATAAAATAAAATATATCATAATTTATAGGTTGCTTCCAATATAGTGCTTGGTTAACGTTGGTAGCTCAATGTACCTTACACATTTGCCCTTATCCTAGGTTTATAATCAGTGGCTTGCTTCCAACCATTTCTCCACACAAGTGTTTTATAGCTTGTAAGTAAACTACTTGTTACAAGATAATAATAAGGACATAATTTATAAAATTAATCAATCCAATCACATGCTTTAATGCCCTTTTTATTGACAAAATATTAATAAAAGAGTGAATAACAAAACTCCCTGAATTGTCGATTGGCTCAAGTAGTTTGTCTTGGAGGAAGTGAGAACCTTCTGTACTTAAGGGGACTACTAATGCTTCATCAGTAGTTTCCTTACTTGGTTCCTCGACTAGTTCTTCATTAACTACCTTTATCCACTCATCTTTTCCTTCTTCTTAGACAAAGGTTTCTGGCTCATCTTCTTCAATTATTTCCTACCCCGTCTCCACTTCCTCTTCTTAGATAGATTCTTCTTCTTCTTTTTCTTAATCTTCTTCAGGAAGCTTGTTTCTGCTCATAAAGGTGATTGCCATTCCATGTTCTTTATAATATATTTTATTAGTACCAAGCAAACTCCCTTGTACTTCATTAGATAATATCTCTGCCAGTTGGTTGATCCAATTCACCATATTTTGTATATAAGCCTCTATTTCCTGATGCCTCATGTTTGATTCTTGAATAAACTTGGCCATCATATCTTTCAGAGCAGTAGCTGCCTCCTTGCCTTCTTGAAATTTATCGTCATTCATGAAATCGAACTTTGCCTTTTCTTCACTATGAGACATTAGGAAGCTCAAATAATATGAAGTATTATGCTCAACATATGCAGGTGGAGAAAGTCTCTTGTTAAATTCACATTGATTAGTTACTCTCTCAGCAAGGCATTCCATTAGTTTATCTGTAATACTTTCGTATCTTTGTTCTTGTTATACGTACTCAGTTGGAGCATAATCATTCCATCAATATACATATGGGTTGCTCCACTTTGAATTATATATGTTCCCGTATGATAGACCTTGAGGTTGGTTATACATGCTTGGTTGCTTTCACAAATATTTTGGTGCCTAAAATTCGTTATTGTAGTAATTACTTCCAAAAATTTTACAACATGATCTGGACATCTATTAAGCTTCTGAAAACATGTAAGGAAACTGCTATTTATGGTATAGTGATGTTACGTATTACAAAGACGTATCGTAGCTCCCATAAGAGTACTGTACGCTTCATCCTTCCATTGTGAGTTATGATGATGGCATTAAACCTTAATTACCAAAATAAACCACCAACATAATGTCAATGTAGAGAAGTTGAAAAGAGAGTTAAATGAATAAGCTAGAAATATAATAAAATAAAATAAAATAAAAAAGAATAATTACAAAAAAATACTAAAAATAATTACTATAGTAATAACATCTAAGTGTTCGTAAAATCACTATCCCTGGAAACAATGCCAAACACTTGATTGGTCTTAACTTATGGCCAATAAAAATCATCGAGCTCACTATAGTAGAAAGATTCTAGCAACTTTGGATCTAGGGAGAATTAAAGTCTATTAATCCATTCTCTCATATTAATTCATTGTCTTATATCAGCTTATTCGTTTAAAGGTTGATACGCATTAAGATTCCTACTATTTTAAAGTCATATTTGTTTATGTTGCTAACTATGAATTTCAAAGAAACTGCATGTGGAATTACATTAAATCACTGAGCTCGTAAATGAATACTCCTTAGCTTGAACTTGGAGGCTTCAATTACATTACACTTGCATAAGAAGATAAGAGGGATAAATTGCATAGTAGAATTAAGAATAGGGAAATATTGAATTGAATCAATACAACTGATTTACTAATCTAAAGTATAATGGTGCATAATTCGCTTGGAGAAATAAATAAAAGGGGAGATGCTTTATAAGATGAAAGTTTGGAAGAGATTTGGTTAGACCTTAATGACTTATAAAGTTGTCTAATTGTAAAGCTCATTTTATTCTCTTATATGCTTAGTATAGTTAAGGGTATCGTTCTGTATCGGTCGATACTAGATACTACTGGTATCAACTGATACCCAAAATATGGGAATTTTTTGGGATCAAATTGTAATTTTAAAAAGTTTATGGACTAAATGAAAATAAAAGCCATAAACCTAAAGACACCAAAATAACATGCATCTTTATCACTCTTACCAACTCACCTATCTTCTTCACTATGCCCCCTTATTCAGTCATTTTAGAAAGATTTTATGATCTAGTATTATGCAATACTCTCTTACCAATTTAGTCATTTTAGGAAGATTTTATGATCTAGCTTAGGCTCATACAAGATTGGTTCCTGGAATAAAGAATCACACCATTTGTGTGTATTACAAAAAGCATTTCAAAGGTTGAAGAATTACCATCTTAAAGAAGCATTTAGCTAGGGTCAAAGGTGAAGTAGAACCTTATAAAAAAGATAGTTATGATGTAAAATGGCAAATGAAGACTTTGCTTAAAGAGTACCAACAGGAAAAAAAATATAAGACAAAGGCTAAACTATGGAATTAGTTATGGAAGTTATTTTTTTTATGGTCAAAATGATAATGGGGACATTGAAGGTGGTAGTATTCCTACCTAACAAAAAGGAAATGTTGCACCTAATATAAGGAAAAGAAGAAGAAATGTGTAAAAGTTTTTTCACCATAAACAACTATTAGAGCTCAACCTTTAATCTATAATGCCTTACAATCTTAAAAAATAACTCAAAATGTGCACATGGCCATGGCTAGATGGCGGTATAATTTGGGTGTATCATTTAATGTCACCTAATCTTAAAACTTTTGTTTAACATTTTCAAAAAGACAACCTATTTGTTCTTTTACCGGGTTCAACACAAAATCATAAAGAAGCTCTATGTCCTACAATATTGTCAACTAGCACATCAATATGAGGAAATGGGAAATTATCCTTTAGACTAGCTCTATTTAAGTCTCAATAATCCCTCTTCTTTCTTTTTTTTCAAAGAAAAATGCAGTATAAAGAGATTAAACTCTCGGTTAAGACTAAGTAGCCACCGATCATTCAGCCTATGATAGATGTTATTGCCTCTTACAGTCTAGGATATAAGTCTCCTTCAATTGATGACTATATAGGTAAACTTCTAAGTAGCTCTATTTATGAAATAAAGAATTATTTGGATGTAAGAATAATGACTTAGGTAACTTAAAAGTGTTCAATCATGAGTGATGAATATAAATAAAAGAATTTATTATCAATTTTTTGTTTATTCTACTAAAGAGATAATATTTTTGAAGTCTGTTAATGCATTTGGCCTTGTTAGAAAAGATGATACTCTATTTCAGATATTTGATGATGTTGTGAATGAAGTTAGATCATAGTTCATTACTGACAATGATTATGCTTACAAAATAGCTGGGAAAATATTGTAAAGTATGTATATTTATTTTTATTAGACTCTTTTTGTTGCACATTGGATTGACCTAATGTTGGAAAATATAAAAGATGCTAGATATTTCCTATTATTAATAAGAAAGTAAAGAGAAAATGACCAAGTTTACCTATAATCGTGCATAGTTCTTACATTTGATAAGGAAGGATTTCACCAATGGTAGGAATTTATGTTGTTTTGCCATAAAATCGTTTAGGACTAATTTCTTATCACTTCAGTGTTCTGTTCTGATGAAGAAAGAGTTAAGGAAAATGTTTACAAGTGATAAGTGGGTCGTATCACAGTATGCCAAATCTAATGGTGGAGTTGAAGTTTCTGGAATTATAATAGAAGATCATAAATTTTTGTCTCAATGTCAATTTGTAATCTAAATTTATGAGCCTTAAATGAGAGTACTTCTAGTTGGTAGTGACGAGAGGGCGAAGGAAAAAATCAAGGCCAATCTACAAAATAGGCCTTTTCTATACCCATCTTAGCTTGCAATTGTCAACAAGCTATGGAAAAGACAACTTTACTCTTTGTTGTTGGTAGCTAGGGCAATTTCAATCTTATTGTTTACACTACAAAACATTACTACAATCTACGACATTTTATTAATAAAATGTCGCGGATTGTAAAGACTTTTCATAACGTTTTAAAAACATCACAAAAAGTTCGAATATTCTATAATGTTTTATGAAAACGTCACAGATTGATAACACTTTTTGCGAAGTTTTATGCATAAAACGTCACAAAATAGAAATCCCGATGTTTTGTTGAAGAAAACGTCACATAAGGCTTAGTTAAAATGTTTTGCTGAAGGACCAAAATGACGTTGTCTGGTTTTAAACCAAACGATGTCGTTTTGGTTTTCTTAAAACCTCTACCCCAGTCCCCTCCCCCCACTTACGCGTTGTATGGTCTTCAATTTGCCGTATGGCTAAAGCTAAGTCGTTGTTGAGCTTCTCCTCCCTCCTTTTGACCTTCACTTGTTGAGCTTCTCCTCCCTCCTTCCGACCTTCAATTTGGGCTTCCAATGTCTCTCCCTTTTCTTTGATTTTAGCTGTAAGCTTCATCTTCTAATACCCATTAAGTTTGTTCTGTTTCTAATTTGTTGGTGCTTTTTTTGGTAATTATGTTTGCTTGTTCCACTTCGAGGAATCCTTTTTGTGTTCATTTTGGGTCTGGGTTTAAGTTACGGGTTCTTTTTACGATTTCTTTTAATTTTTTCAAATTCCTATTGAATCTTTGGTCGTTTCTCTTAGCTTAGGAACCGGGGCTTAGATCTTCTATTGGGCCATTTTGTGGAATTTGTTCCACCGATTTTATTCTTATGTGTCATTAGCTCCCTGAGTTTCAATCACATACCTATTTTAGAGTTGAAACTTTCAATATGTAACTAAAATTCAATCAAATGCCTTCATCCATGTAAAAAGAACATCTATTATGCTTAATTATTGCTTAAACAACATAAGCTTTCAGTTTTTGTTGTGTTGAAAAAATGTACTTTGATGAATTCGTGGAAGTCGATATCACCATCTCAACTAGTTACTACTTCTCAATGACCCAGAAATTATTTCAAGAGAAAACATTTTAGAGAAGTAAAGGGCATATCTAGGCCTTGACAATTATATTAATCTACCTAAATGAGATGTAATTAAGAATTAAAGACCAATGAGTTAATTTGTTCTCTAGGCACTCCAATATCATCTACTGCAGAAACAATGTGACAGAACAGAGCAACTATTTCAAGTTGATGTAATAGTTCCAATGGCCATTAGAGGAGATGGAGAAAGGCTCTAATACTTGATGTGTTCTTCACCTTTATGGCGTTTAAGAGCCTATGAACCTTCGCTCTACAAGACATTGCTCTCCTAGATGCAACGTTTCTAGTATTAGAGACCATGGCTTGTTCTTTGGTTAGACTTTAGTCTTAAGAAAGGGGGGAAAATGTGGGTTCATGTTTTGCCACTAAATTTATTACTCAGTGCTATGTGAATTGTGATCTTATTGCATGTATACTACTTGTCTTATGTGGGAAGGACAAAAGGTTAACTCATAAAAGTTTCATGATATTTGATAGCATTATTTTTTATTGATGTGTTGTCAAGTCAAACTTGTGCATATTATCCATTTCATTCATATACCCATTTTGGCTATTTCTTGCTTCTTTCCTACAAGTTCTTTATTGCATGGACATGCTAAAGTTAGGCACAAGCAATTATATCTCACTACAAAAAATTAATACAATTACGAAGTGACTAATATTCTTGGATTTTCTTAGTCTTTTAATGGGTTAAGTTCAATTTACACCTACTGCAGCTTGTTTTGGCTTCCAATGTCTCTGCCTTTTCTTCAAATTTAGTTGTAGTGGATTTGATTTAAGGTTTATGTTCCATTTCATTTTTAGCAATTCTACGTTATGAAATCCATTTGCTTGCCACTTCACCATGCAGTTTGATGCTTAATTGGATGAGCCACATTCGTACCATAGGCTTTATTATTATGAAAAAGGTTATAATAGATTAAAAATTTTCACTAATGAAGTTTTAAGGATCTAGATTAACAAAACATGGCTCACGAGTTTTAACCTATTATAGTCTTTAGTACACATGGTATAATAAGTATAGTGGAGATCGTTTCTTAGAATGAAGTTAGATAAAGCTTTAGTCAATTCTAAAAGGTTAACTACTTTCATTGATAGTAAAGCAAACTTTAATACCACTATATGCTCAAATCATTCACCTATTCCTTGGCCAAACTTAGAGTTAGAAGAGCCCATTCAGATTTAACAATTATCTTCGAGGGTTAAATAGGTATGAGTAAGTAGTTACTAAAAGGCATGAGTAGAGTAATAATTGGAGTATATACTCACCAATGTGTGAAAAAGTTTAGTCTTGTTAAAGAATAATTAAAAATACTTAATAAGAGAAAATTCACTAGCATATAAGCAGTTATATATATCTGAAGAAATAAGATTAAAACAGCCTAACAAATTATGTATTAAGATCCTAAGAATGAGCTACTAAAGAAATTTTTTTAAAGGCTTTATAGAATAACATTAAAGCACTTAAATTTCATAGTTGCAATTTGAAACATAAATCTAGAGTTTAATGACTCAAAGAAGGAGACCAGAATAATAATATATTTCATAATGCACTTCTAATAAGAAGAAACATAAACAAATTAGAAATTTAACTAATTCTTTTAAAATATGACACAAAGTTTAGGGTTAACCTAAGACCTATAGATACTGTAAGCATTCAATGGGAACTCCAAGCACATACCACTCTTCCTCACAAGATATAAGCACGTTCATATTTGCCTTAATTAACCAGGAGAAATTAAAACTACTAAATCAATCATTCTCAAGAGCGAATGTATAAAAATCTCTAGGTAGTCTCGATGTCAGTACATACTTACTACTGATAGATTAAATGCTATAATTTTCAAAAATCTTAGTATAGTGGGAGAACAAATCACTTCAGTTATACTTAAATGAAATTGCCAACTAATCGTGTATTTTTTGTTAGAAAACAGAAGCAGCATATTTGGTGGGGATAGCTGAGTTTAGTTTGTTTCCACCCCACCAATTTGTATAAGCTGATGTATCCTCTGATTTGCATGATGATTCTGCTGCCAAATTGATCTTTTGTTAAACTTTTATCTTGAAAAATTTTGGCATTTATTGTGCATCTTAATCATTCTTCCCATGTTATGATTGTTTTCCTGTTGCTAACTTGTCTGATTTTTATTAGTATATTTTGACTTATAACAATATTAGCAGTTTTGGACTACTAGCAATTTAAAGTTTGTCTGAATTATTATGTTAAAAGAAAGGGTTGTTCATTGATTCTGAGAATTATGATGTCCATTTCTAATTTTTGGATCTTTGCCCTTTTACAATGATTTACTAGGTCTTTATTTAGTTGTAGACTATGTTGTTTTCTTTAAATATGGTTGATGAATATTACTTAAGTAATAGTATTATTGAAATCTAATGTCGATTTTTGCAACTATTATTCAATCTTTCTCATTGTGCCTCTTGCAAAAATAAATTATAATTGAAATATCATAATACTAACCAAGGCTATCAAATGGAGAGTCGTATTGATTTCATGTCATCCTTTGAAATTCATAGTTCACCACATAAACAAAAGTAATCTCAATAGTTTTTCGCTTCAGCACAAACTACAAAATGAATAAATTGATCATAGGCTATTTATTAGAGTGCTATAACTTTATTTTGATTATAACCTAATGTAGTCTTTCCATTATAATATGAATGATGTTTAGAAATCACCTCTCATTCTTTGCCAAAAATCCACTTGTATTATTGAAGATTGGTTGACTTGACTTTTGTCTCTAAAAGCCCTATAATGAAAAAAAAAACCTCATATTATCTTCTGACGTAATACATACACTTCAACTGTCTCAATTACTCTTAGCATTTATGTGCTTGAACTACCTAACAAGTTACACCTCCTCCCTCTTTTTCCATTCACTTGAAGAAACAGTATATATGATATATCCATTTCATTTCATTTCCTTTGCGCTTCATAAAGTGAAAAATAATGGTCAAGTGGGCATTTCTTTTCGTGTCTCAGTCTGAATCACCTTGCATGGGTTCATTTTTTGTGATTGGTATTATGGTTTCAATATCATAATGTTGTTTTCTTTAAATATGGTTGATGAATATTACTTAATCAATTAACATTATCATTGAAATTTAATGTCGAATTGAATGCAAGTAATTAACATAGGACCTGGTCTACCCAAGAAGAAGAATAAGGCTGCATCAAGCAGCTTAGTACTGACACAACTGCAGTCGTGATATCGTCAGCTTCTCAGAAGTGTAGTTAATGAGTCATCTACTCGTACACAGCCAGAATATCACACAACTGCACCTTGTGAGGCTACTCCAACACCAAGAGATGTCACATCTACGCTTATTGCTCATCCTAGAGATAAATATCTACAAATTTTGAGAATGTGAAGTAATATTAGTTCTCCATCAACTTGTCAAGAGATGCCTCCATCAACATCTCAAGAGATGCCTCCATCTTCTTATAATCAGCCACCAGTATAGGACACGAGCCCTTTTCCCAATATGAGTGCTACCTCTGCAAGCACTGCAGGTATGATCTTTCACATCACATTGGATAAACATACAAGTTTAATAATTTTGTTTATCTAACCAATTAAGAGTATGTTATATGCTTATTGTAAAATATTCCTTTGCTATATTTTAGGATCCACGACTGATCCGAAAAAGACAAGGCATGTCACAAAAGGACACGGATTGGCAAAGATTAATAAGGCGATAGGTAAGCGATTAGAGATAGAGATCTCCCCTACTAAAGGATGACCAACCAACTCCATACAGTCTGCCAAATTATCGAGTGAGATTGGTGTGGTATCCCGAACTTCCTGACCTGTAAGAGCAAAATGGAAAAAATAACTAATGAGGAGTTGGACATTTCATTTGATAAGTTAGACGTAAGTATTATAAAACTATCTAATTTGTACGTGTTTTCCATATGCCTAAAGCTTTGACTAATAATTTATAATTTTTTGCAGCAAAAGTTGGAAGCTAAAGGAATGAGGACAGACAATGAAGTACATGCTACTGTCAAGAAGTTTCTTTCTTTAAGGTCTAAAGATCAAAATTTTAATTTAAACAAGCATTTTACTAAGCACGGAAAGGATGTTAAGCCGCATAATATCACAATGGCGAAGTGGATGGATTTATGCGAATATTGGGAGCAATCAGTTACAAAGGTTAGTTAATTTGATCACAAAACTTAATTTCACAACTTTATTGAAAACTGATTATATTTTAGTATTTATGAATTATGATTTATAGATGTTAGAATATATTTTGTTACATTTACGGTTAGGAAAAAAGTCAAAAGGCCAAATTGGCTAGGAGTCAGGTCAAATGTCAACCAAACTCTAACTCCAAGGCCTTTGTAGCGATACGGCATGTGTGAGTTATTATCTTTTTAATTATGTTTTACTTTGATTAACATTTCAAAATTTATAATAAATATTACTAATAATATATTTCTATACAACAGAGTGACAAAGATGGAGAAGAGTGTGACCGGATGAAACTATGGTATCGCACTCATTATGATGAAAGTAAAGGTTAATGGACAACTACCGAATGCAGAGAAAAAAGGGTGAGTACATAGTTCATTTACAAATATTTCTTAAATAAGACTGTGTATCTAATTAATTCTTAATTTTTCAGGAATTAATGTGTAAGGAATTGGCAGATTCAATAGAACAAGGTCATCTGATGATAGTAGATGAAGTGTGAGACAAAGTCTTGGGAACTAGATCTGATTATATTGTTGGCATGGGAGTTGGGCCTTGACCACAAGGGAAGACTTCGGTCAGAAAGAGACTTCGAGATGAACTAGCAGAGTCGAAGAAGGTTAATCAGGAGTTACAGTCTCAAGTCGATGAATTGACTAAAAAAGTTGAACAAATGTAGGATCGATTAACTACCGAAGTCGAACAATAAAAAATTGAATTTGAACAACAAAAAAAGCTCTTGGAACTTTTATGTTCAACACATAATATTCATTTAGATTAGTTATATGTGCCCATATTGATATCTTATACACTTATGACGTTCTTTTTATAATAATTATTGTATTATGACATGTTTGGGGATTGCAATTAAATAATAAATTGTCTGCATGTATGAAATTCTTGTGATACATAAATAATTATTAAAATTAATAATATACTAAAAAATTGAAGAATTATTAAATAAATAAAATTCATAAATATTATTGAATAGTTATTAAATAAATAAGATTTAAAAATTTTTGTTATTTAAAAAATAATTATTAAAATTGGATAATTATTAAATTAATATTATTTTTAAAAAATAAAAAATTGATAAAAGAAAATAAGTATATTCCGCGACGTTTTTCTACAACATTCTGCGACGTTTAAAAACGTCGCGGAATCATTGACATTCTGAGACGTTTTTCAAAAACGTCGTGGAAAACTATATTCCACGACGTTTCCTAAAACATCTGCTGGAACCCCTCCCCAGGCGGGTCACGAGCCCGACGTCCTACATGACATCTGGACACGTGTCCCACGAGGGAGGAATTCCCCACCAGGTCAAATTTAAAACAAACAAACTTATTTAACCTACCTCCGAACAAAAATAAAGGTAGTTCATAAGAAAATTCAATAAGTTTTGACCCCGGAAAATGCATGGTGGGATCGTAAAATAAGCATAGACAATAAAATAAGTCAATCAAGAACAAAAATTTCAGAAAAACATTTAATACACAATTTAATAGATAACAATGATTTAATTAAAATGACTAATAATGACTTTCATATGATTTAAATTTTTTTGAAGGGTAAGAATAAGTTCCCCCTATTTATAAAAATAATTCCAAGCCCAAAAGTAATCCAAGCATATTTAATCTGATAGTAAAATCAAAAGGAGGCTTTTTTGAAAAACCAGGAAAGAAAAATAAAAAAAATGAAAATCGGATTTGGGAGAGTTGCGATTGTTCCATGGAACGATCACAACTTCCCATCGGAATTCGCCAGTCGCGAGAAGGAAGTAGCGGGTCGCAAGCATTCCTTGGAACGCTCGCGACCCGCTAAGCGGAAGGAGTGACTCGCGGTCATTCCGCAGAACGACCGCGAGGTGCGGACGAGGCGAGAGGGCTCGCGATCACAAGCAGCGCCCCGGAGGCGCTCGCTCGCGACACTGATGCGTCCAAAATTTTCCAGAACCTGATGCACATTCAAGAATTCCTATCTTTTTACACAGAACTCCAAAAATTGTAAATTTGGTCTCAATAAAAAGTTGAAAAGAAACTCTACAACTTTCCTGAAGAATGTAAAAACCAATTTGGTCTCTAAGAACATTAAAAACCACTGCAAAGAATCTGCCTAATCTAAAAAAATGAAAAACACATTAATAGCTGCAGAAGTTCTAAACTCTATAACTTTTCACCCTATGATCCAAAAATCACATACTTCATATCAAAAGAAAGATAACAAGAAAATGTACTTCTTAAATGAAAACTCCAAGAACAATTTTCAAACTCTAAGAGGGTCAAAAATTACTCAAAATTCTGCCCAGAAAATGAAAAGTTTGGCAGCATCTGTCCTAAAATTCAATAATCCATAACTTTCAATTCCCTCATCCAAAGCCAATACATGATACTTCATTAGAAAGATATGTAAACCCTTTATAACTTTCCAGAAGACTATCTAACCCAATATAATCCAAATCAGCCCAGAAATTTGTCTCAAAGTACTGTATACACTAATCATTCAACAACATCTGCAGCAACTTCAACATCCCACATCTTTCAACTTCCACATCCAAAATCAGTAA
>JANQBM010000009.1:11776754-11787512 GCA_025594535.1 Erythroxylum domingense | reverse complement strand
ACACATTAGATGCAAAATCCGGATATTGGCAATTAAGATTACATAATAACACAAAACTTTTAACCGTTTTTACATGTCCACCTCAAAAACATTATCAATGGAATGTATTACCTTTTGGTTTAAAACAAGCACCTAGTATATATCAACGATTTATGGATAATAATTTAGAAGGATTAGAAGATTTCACTTTTGTCTATATAGATGACATTATTATTTATTCTAATCTAGATAAAATTGATCATTTAAAAAAGGTTAAGATAGTATTACAACGATGTAAAGATAAAGGTTTAATTTTAAGTAAGAAAAAGGCTAAAATAGCTCAACAAAGTATTGAATATTTAGGTATAGCATTTCAAAATGGATATTTAAAATTACAACCCAATATTTTAGAAAAGATAAAAAATTTTCCTGATATTCTCAGTAATCGAACACAAATTCAACAATTTTTAGGAATTTTAAATTATATTTCTGATCAAGGATTTTTACATAATCTTGCAAAAGAAAGAAGAAGTTTACAATTAAAGTGCAGTACCAAACGAAATTGGGACTGGACTGATGCAGATACCAAAGCAATGAGGAAACTCAAAGCTTTATGCACTACTTTACCAGCTTTATATAATTATCTTCCTCAAGATACATTAACAGTACAAATAGATGCAAGTAATGATACGTGGGTAGGATGCCTCTTAGCAAAAATCCCGCAATCAAAGCAATAACATTTATGCAAATATATCAATAGGACTTTTAGTCCAACAGAATGCAAATATCCTATTCATGAAAAAGAGACACTTGCCTGTCTTAAAACTTTAAGAAAATGGAAAATTGATTTATTACCAGTTACTTTTTCAGTTCAAACGGACTCAAAATATTTAGTTGGATTTTTAAAATATAATATAAGAGCCAATTTTAATCAAGGAAGATTAATTAGATGGCAATTAGAATTAAATCAATATCAATTTACTATTCAATATATCAAATCCTCTGACAATTTTCTTGCAGATATACTAACTCGAGAATAGAAGCAGTATTAAAAAGTCTCGAAGATGCATTAGCCCAAAAGGAGCTTGATTTAATCAATCACCAGCAAATTATTAGCTCCATTACCAAAGATATAAACCAGCTTAAAACCACTATGCAAGTTCTCAAAACCAATGTCAAAACCGAATATCCATCGACCACTTCTTCCAAAATTGACCATATCACTACTCCACCCTTACTTACCCCTGATCAACTCACTCCATCCTCTTTTGCCCAAAAACAGGCCGATCATTCTGAAGGCAAGGTGTATGTTATATACAATGGCCCAATGGCAGGTATTTTTTATGCCTGGCACAAAGTCGCTACCCATATAGTCGGACATTCAGGCATCCTTCACAAAAGCTTTACCAATCGTAGTGATGCAGAAAAATCCTTAGCCGATTATAGAAAAAATAATCCTACACTAAAACCTCAATATAGCCAAGTTCTTCAAACACCACCTACAACACCAACCACTTAAAAAATGCACAATCTTGGCAAACCTGTCATTGCTAACGAAAACACGTGTAAGAGTTAAGGCGTTATCAAATCTTATAAACTCACCACGCTTCTGCAGGAGCAAGATCATTACTACACCGCATGCGGGTCGCTAGGCATACATTTCCCATATCCACAGTCCTACAACAGCGCCAGGTTGTTACGGCGATTCGAAACCAGGACCTCGTGGATAATCTATAAGCTCTGATACCACTTTGCTAATGAAAACACGTGTTAGAGTTAGGGCGTTATCAAATCTTATAAACCTATATATATATATATATAAACACGACCTTTATAAAGAAAGAAGTAATTACAACTCTACAATTTCTTAAATGTCATCGTAGAGTTATAATTAACTTCTTTCTTTATATATATATATATATATTTTATATATATATATATATATATATATAGATGTCATCGTCGAGTTGTAATTAACTTCTTTCTTTATAAAGGTCGTGTTTAGTAGATTAGAGGTGAACAAGGATGTGAAATCTATATAGATCAATTTGTCACTCTTTCTTAATCCTTATTTTTGTAAGTTATTAATAATGATGCAAAAATCATACCAGAACAGTCGATTCAACCAAGTTAAGTACAAATTGGACTGATTTTTAGTTCAGTTTTTACTTTTAACCTTTACGATGAAAACGGGTCGATTAAATAATAAAACAGTTGGTTTTCTCTTAGCAGTAAAAACCAGTGTTGTCTTCTCCTAATGCCCAGTAATGTCTGTTCGTGTCTTCTCTTAACGCGTCAACAACATCTTCTTTACCTCGAGCTCCAGCGTCATGTTTCTCGCCACTTTAGCTATTCTGATGCTCGTTTGGTCCTTCACAGTCCCGATTGCTTTGCAGATCATGCTTAGAGCCATCTCGATAGTTGAATCAATGCTTTTCCTATAGTGATCTAACCGCTATCAGGCGTTCAACTTTTGTTTCTTCCCTAAATTATTTGAGCGTAAGAAAGGTGTAGAGAAAATGCGTGGGAAGCTAATTTAAAGAAGCAAGAAAGAGTAGGTTACAGAGAGGACGTGGAGGAATAATTACTGTAGATGAGATACAAAGATGAGGGAAGGACAACTATCAAGCTTGAGGTGTCTGGACTCTGGATGCTTGCGCTGCGCCTGTCTGAACGGAGAGAAACTCAACTGTTAATATTGTTAGTGTAGTTGACAAAGAAAAGAGTTTTGATACTCTGCGTGTCTGATAGATGATGACAAAAGTAAGTGAAAATGAACAATATTTAGATATGTCTTATGGGATGTACTAAAGGCTGTTGGGAATTATTTTTCAAAGCTGTAGGGAATTATTTTTCAAAGAGACCAAAAATAAGAAAATAAATGAATACAATTATGTGGACCAATTATATATATTTAACAAAAAGATAATACTGTAAAAAAAATTAATACATAAATTATAGGCACATTTTAAATTTCATCCGGTTTGATTTTTAAAGCATTAGTTATTAATTAATGTTTTTCCTAAAATGCATACAATAATGTGCCTAATAAACTCCGTTGATACTTATCTTTTTCCCGAATAATTAATTGGTAATTGATGTACATTTCTCAGAATCTTACAAATAATGTTGCTAATTTCTCTGAACATATCACATAAATGATGGTAATTACAATTTGGAGTATTTTAATAATATAAGAAAAGTTTCAAATAAGATCCAACTCAAATCACTATATTATTGAAAATCACATTCATGATTAAAAAAAGAAGAAGGATAGTTACATAATACGAATGTCAAGTAAGAATTAAATTTAATAATAATACAATCACGATATATGGGTGCTAGCTAGGCAGTATACGGGATATTAAATATCTTGGGGATCTTGAGCAGACCGTAATAGAACAAGAAGATGAGGTAATATATGTAAGGGGTGAGAATTCTTTCGACAAACTTGTTGACTGAAGGAATTATCAAGGGAAGAGGCATGACTGTAATAATGGCGAAGAAGAAGTCGATAAAGATTACGAGCCCTAAGCAGATATAGTTTATCCCTACGGCTATGACTGCAGCAACTGAGAATGCGAGGCACATGAAGTAAATGGCATCGCAAATCATTATAGATGCAAGCCACACAAAAGCTGTAGTCAATTTCACATGATATAGTTGTGCCCAACAAAGGATGAGAGAAGCCATCACCGAGAAGTTGAAAGCTCCCAAGTCAAAGATAACATAGGCTAGCTGCAGGTGTTCTATGTTCTTTTTTGACAGATTGTTTCCAGTGAGACTTAAATCCGAGAAAAACCCTTTATGCGAAATTAGAGCCTTATCTTTACCATCATCTTTTCCAGGTAAAGTCACACCGCCAGCAAAAGCTACGCCAGCTACCAATACTGCCACCACAAGAAGACTGGATATAGAGTTATTCACTTGCTCTCTAGGCACAGGCTCATGTCGAATACGCACTTCATTTACTAACTTGGGTCTAGATTTAGTATATAAGTAAAGAATTGAAAATGTGAGCATCTGCAAGAGAAGTACAATATGAAATAGGTTAACGATATATTTTCAAGGCTGTTACTTCTTGCATTAGAATCATTGCTATTGCTATCTATGCACATTTACTAGTAATTAAATTTGACTAATAACCTTTTCTTGTTATTTTTTACCATGTGCAGACCTCATCCAAGTTTATTTACTGGTGAATCCTCTATTTATAAGCAACTGAAACTTGAAACTCCCGTCCTTTACTGACTATAAAAGCAAGTAAACTAGGCAAAGTCGCAGCTTATAAAGACAGGATCCTCGGTCTAATTTTATAGTGTCTTATTCTGTCTCATAAATTTTAGCTATTTATTTATGCCGGTCTCATATTTATTTATGCGAGACCCACACGGAACTCACATAAATGAATAGTTGAGATTTAAAGGAAAGAATAAGACACCATAAAATTGAACAGCGAATCCGGACTCCACCTTATAAGCTTTTGCATTAAAAAGTCTAGGAAAAAGTTAACTAAGAAAAGACTTAAGAGCCATACAGCCTCGTAAAAGTTCAAATTGCCTGTCCTGGCCCCCGAGGTCCGCTCTTTGCCTCCACCCTCAACCTGTTCCCGGACAATTGCTTTAGTATAAAATTGTAAAGTCAAGAGATCATTAATGGTGTAATGCAGTTAGCATTGAATTATGTAGCTGTCATCATACATAGCAGAATATATAGTTCAAAGGGAAATTATAACTGTATTATAAAACAATTAACTTCTATTGAAGTTTGATGAAGAGAGTTGCTTGTAATTTTCTAGCTTATTAAGTCACCAATCAATTTTGATCACATTATATGTATCTAATTATCGTCTACTAGACTCTAGCCTAAATTTTTTAAAATCAGATTGTAAATAAAATTATATTATTTTATTGAAATTAAAATTATGAATGGAATTATATTATTTGAGTTTATTTTGAATTATTTGAATACAAGTTTTAACTTATTTGATTTGTAAATATACAAAATTCATATATATTTTCTAGTCAAAATACTGAAAGATGTCTATGATATACCATGCAATTTATTAGTCCTCTTTTTTATATTATTTTAAAAGCATACATACTGACCTGTACATTTTGTATTCTGATTTACATTATTATAAGTTAAGGCTTAGTCATATAATATATATTTTATTTGTTAATAATTCTAGAATAATTAGTTGGAACAATTATATATGCTTACCTGTACAAGGGACTCATTTGACCTTTCGATTTCCTGATTTTTGTTACTTCCATCTGCACACGCCTTTTGTTTATGCTGGAAAATTGAACAAAGAAACGTGCAACAGTGAAAATTGTATATTCACATTAATATACGTAAATCTTACATTTTGTTACTTAATTTGTACATTTTCGTATTGTATTAAATACATAATTGGATTTATTAATTTGTGTACGAATGAATATAATGCAAAATTATACGTATACAAGACGAACAATGCACATGTCATACCTCTCCCGTAGAAGCAGTGAATTTGGTTTCCAATGTTTCAGATTGCTTCCAGGCGATCTTACAAGCTGTCTGTCCGTTGTTGTTAAGACTGTCATTCTTAATCAGTTTGTGTCGGAGAAGAGCAAACACTACCATACATCGCCCATTTATGGCTGCCAAGTGTAGAGGAGTGTTTCCATCCTCATCCTGTTCATTGGCAACCTTACCGAACCAGGGTTCTGCCATTATAGACTCCACAAATTTCCAGTTCCCAGAAGCCGAGGCAACGTGAAGAATGTTTTGCCCTTTCTTGTTGACGCATTCCGATTTGTCGTAGAAAGCATCAAGAAGCTTCTTTACTGTTTCAACATGCCCTTTTATGCATGCAGTATGTACTGGATAGTGACCCTGATTGTTGCATTGAAATTGGCACTCCGGAATTTTTGATAAGAGGGTTTCTATCCCCTTAATCTTACCCTTTGAAGCTGCAAAATGAAGTAGATTCCCCCCTTTTTTGTCTCTTAAGCGCAGTAGCTCCAACTTTCTTTCAGCTATTGTTGATAGAGTAACTGAAATTTAAATGAAAGAGTAACTTTTGTTTGTGAAGAACAATTGAATCTCGTAAGACAAGCGTTAAAAATCGTCCCAAGACACATATAGTGCATGCATGATAATCAATTACTCACCCATATCATCCTTCAGAAGAGCAGCGATGGCGGGGGAACTTCCTTCAAGCTTGTAGGCCGAGTTGGAATCATTTTGTATAACATCAAGAAGATAACCAAGCATTTTATAATCATGCTCTGCCGCCAAATACAAAGGAGACTTACCTATCTTGTTCTGACAATAGCAAGCGTCCGGGAATTCTCGAGATAAGATTTTGACGATTTCGGTCAGTCGAGAATTGATTACTGCATCATGCAAAGCAGTGTTTCCTCTACTGTTCTTCGTTCCCAGAAGTATCTCGCATGACTCGTTCGCTTTTGCATGGTCCAAAAGTATTCCAATGATGTCGGAGTTGTCTTTTCCCTCTCTCACAGCAAGATGAAGTGCAGTGTCACGCTGGAAGTTGGTCTCCAGCATTAAGAAAGGGAAATGACGAAGTAGAAGCAAAGTGATGCCTCTACATCCACTTCTAGCCGCTAAATGAAGCAATGAGTTTCCGCTGGGACTCACTTGCCGTGAAATGATGGGAAGAGGTAGGTTTTTTGTTTCAGAGACACGTTCAAGCTTTGTAACAAATGCGACAATGTCATCTTTCTGAACTTGTTTGTATAGCTCCTCTTGCATGAAATCAGACCTATCGTCTGCTTCCTGCACCTGTACTGGTTTTGCCTTTAATATTTCTATCATCTGGTCTATTCCACTCCAGTACTGTTCGTACCTTGCCATTTTGATCAATTTTCTCTATTGAGATCATTCACACACTAAAAGTGTCGTTGCTTGTTGTTTGAATCTCCTGAAATATGGAGGTTTTTTGGTTCAATATAAGGACAAAAGTTATCATTGGATACTTAACTTTGCATGTAGGTTATAAGGCCAACACGACTCGTTCACTTTATAAGCTTGATACTTACCATTAACTTTTAGTTCAAACTCATTCAAAGAGGTTCTTCATATATTTTTCGGAAATTTATATTAACAATATCAAAGCTATTTCAACTTTACAATGAATTCACAAAATAGAACAAATTACTGATTTGATTGAGTAAATTACAATTCAGGATTATAGATTCTAGCTATTCCTTATGCCTATAGATAGAGTGTATTGTGCAGTTTTAGCAATCATAATGGATCTGATTCAATTGATGATATCTTTGGCTATTTGATGCTTGTTTATTTCCTCATCTCTGAAGATCCTTTGTTCCTTTCTTTCCATAAGGAGTATATCATTGTTGTAAAAGCAGTTTTGTACATAACTCCATCATATAACTTTAGCTTAGCAATTCGATTAATCCAATTTAAAGTTGTTAGCCAATCATAATTAAGAACAACAATTATTTGTAAGCAAGTGTAAAATTATGCTCACACACTACTTTGAATTATCTGCATTGAAAGAATAAGAATTCATAATCTTCTTCAACTTCTTTGCACAACACACATATTGGGTCAAATGAGCCAAACCATTTATTTTTGGTACAAATCATGTTCTTGATAATTAACTAGGTAAATATTGAGGCTTTTTGATTAAGAGAATTCTTCCATAGGAGATTGAACTAAGGTACAATTTGTACCTTCTGTTTGCAATGTTTTATAACAAGCTTTGCTAGTGAATACTCCAATAAGGTCAAGTGTCCGGATGACTGTGTCCTCCCTTCCCAATAGGTAATCTGAGGGTAATATTCTACCAACAAGTTGAATCCTCTTAAGTTGTCACTCCATTGTCCATGATTCGTAAGTGAGGATACTTTTGTATTGAGAGCGGAATAATTTCACTCCTTTGAATAAGAGGATTCAAGTTACACCCAAATGTATTCTCCATTACCCAGTCCATGCTTGATCCACGGATACCCAACATCTCTTAATTTCAACAATTTGTAAAAAAAACCAAGAGTATGCCCTGGTAATAGATAAATGTTAGAGGTTGTCGTCCTTGAGATAAGTCTCATGCATCTATTTTATCCAAGTTGCATATTTATCTTCAGCCTCCAGATTCTTTTTCATAGGAGTACATTTTGCATAAGTGGAATGGAAATCATCCCTAGTCCTCCGTGCTTCTTAAGAAACGTCAGTTCACTCCATTTTCATTTAGCTTTTTTAGAGTTGTCAATTTAGGCATCATTGTTTCCGCAGAATAATTACCGATCGATGCATATAATAAAATAATGTTCAGCCAGAGCCAGTATATATTTGGAACATTCTTACACATACTTTTCTTATTAAAAAAAAAGGTCAACAGCCCCCTAGTTTGCCACCTTACATTTAAAATACTTACGATTTTAGCTTCTTATTTAAGTACACTCGGTACCAGGGACAAATTGCATCATCATTAGCTAGTTGAGCGTAATCTAGATATGAGGGTGTTCTTGCTGTTAAGAAAAGAACTCGGAGTGTGAGGTACATGCTGTTCGAAGTAAGTTCGGTCACCCACACTAATTGTTTAAGGCATGGAATATTCGATCCTCTAGGCACAAGAAACAAAAATCCAAACTTGGGCATGGCCAAAGTGACTGCTCACCTTAATTAAAGAATCTGATCTTAAACTCTCTGTTCCCCCTGTCGCACTTCTAAATGCTTTCTGTCTTTCGTACGGCCTTCGTGTTTCGCGAGGGTAGAACAGTGACAAAACGCGAAACACGCACGGTGGCATTAAAAATTGGAATCTCTTGCGCATTATATTCTGAAAAGGCCTCGAACGGGGACGATTTTTTTTTGTTAACCTTATTTTATCTTATTCTGTTCGTAACAAAACGTAGTTGGTAAAATATTTTCATTTTTATTTAATTTTAAATTTTAAATTGTTAAATAAAATTAATTTAAAATTTAAAAATTATTTAATTTATTAAAATTGCTGAATTAATTTATAAATTATAGAAAAATATTAAATTAAATTAAAATTTGATTAATTTTATTATTATTATTATTGTATTAGCATGCATGTATATTAATGCAATATTAAACAACTTGTATATTTATGATAAAGTTCTTTTTATGGAGAGTGCTTGTGAAATACAAATAAATTATACAATATTGATCAATTTTTTATTATTATATATTCTATGGTTTTAATTAGGTTCAATTTTTTATTAGATTTATAAAATTAGTTTTTTGCAAAGATATATATATATAATCTAAATTTTTATGAAAATATTCAAAAAAAACTAAGATATAATACTCATATTCTTATAAATTTTTTTAAAGTCATGTTTTTATAAGTTATTTTATACATTATCAACTAATACTAAACAATTGATTTACCAAACATCTTTAATAAATAGCTTATGTTATCTGCTGGCCAAATCAGCTGATATAATCAGCTATCAGCTAATGCAATAAGTTGGTTATCAAACAGGCCCTCAACTTCAGCAAATAAAAGTTCTTTTCAAATTTTAAAATTAAAAAATACAAACTATTGTTATCAAATATCACAATATAAGAAAACATAGTTATTTTATAATTAATTAAAATAGCCTAAAAATTCTTAATTTGGTTATGGTTAAACACATTAATAATAGTAAGTTTATAAGGGAATAGTAAAGAAAAATTTTGTATTTTTTATTTTAAAAGGTGAATTCATAAATAATTAAAAGCGTGAAAGACTTGAATCCCCGTACTATTTTGCTAATTTTAAAGACATGCCTTTATTTTCATAAATTATTTTAAAAATATTTTATTCTATTAAAAATTTTAAATGGGTATTATTTTAAATGTCTATCAAATTATTTTAAGGATTAAATACACTGGTATATCTTATTGTTTGACCTCTTTTTTTCATTTTAATTCTCACGCTTAAATATTATCAATTATCCTTAATATTCTTTAGCTATCACATACACCCTTACATTATATTTCGTTACTTGTTCATATATTTTTTTACTTAAAATGGGGCAGTATAAAATTTTAAATTCTAATATTACGTTGTTTTAAAGTTATAAATATACAAAAAAAATTAACGAAATAGGATATAATTAGTTGTGTGATAGTTAAAATAGTATCACAGTGACTAAGTGATACTTTTTAAAACATGACGAAACGTCAAATAATAATTAATCATTATTTTAATAGAGACGATAATGAAATTGAATATTTCTCAAGCATTCAGGATTGCACGACTATCTAAACTAGAGTAAGCTAGTACGCCACATCGGAACCGAACTTGACCACAACAACTTACTTTTTTAGGCAATATCTTAGTCATATGAGACAAACACTACAAGAAATTTTATTTTTAATAATAATAAAAGTTATCACTAAAAACAATAACATTAGTCACTATTATTAATAGTGTCTAAGATTTAAAGTCGTCACTTTCCGTTACAAATACCTCCATCATTACTAAAATAGTGACTAATTTAAGAAATAGTCACAATTATGCAACACTTTTGTGAAAAAAATATAGACACTAAAACTTGTAAAATGTGTGACAAAATTATATGATCACAAAAATGTTACATATTTATGACAAGTTTTGTCATCACTAATAATATAAAGTAGTAACAAATTAAGCCGTAACAGAAATATATTATATTGTGACAAAAATACCGACACTAAAATCTATAGAATGTGTGACAACACTATATAGTAACAACAACTTTACATATTAATGACAAGTTTGTCGACACAAAT
The DNA here is from genome assembly GCA_025594535.1 of Erythroxylum domingense. NCBI lineage: Eukaryota > Viridiplantae > Streptophyta > Magnoliopsida > Malpighiales > Erythroxylaceae > Erythroxylum > Erythroxylum domingense. Next base: position 11,776,775 of record JANQBM010000009.1, on the reverse strand, counting down.
AATATAAAATAGTGACGAATT